>JAXGGA010008595.1:0-55959 GCA_038373865.1 Uloborus plumipes | reverse complement strand
TTTTAATGAATGGGGTGACGTAAAAGCATCGAGGAAGCTATGGTTATAGAAAATAAGAGAATTTCGTGAAGCCTTGAAAAAAGTAGCAGGGATTTAAAGAGTTCATTTTTTATGCTATGCATTTTAGAACTGTTGGGAAATTTCAATTTTGTTGAATGGACTGCATTAGTTCTTTTAAAAATGTGATTCTGAAATCACTGGGTGTATTGATGAGGATTCTAGGAGTAGAAATTTGAGAATAAGAATTAGCTCAGGAAGCTTGTGGTGAAACACAAGTTTTCATGCTTTTGAAAACTAAGAAAATGCACATATCATGTGCAATTGTCGTTTTTAAGTCTGCTTAAACTGAGACTTGAACATCCAAAACTTGAGACATTATGTAACTTTAGACAATTTTGTGAATTGCTTTTGTTGTGACATGCAGTTGACCACTTGCTGTAGCAACACCACGAATGAATGAGGTTTAAAAATTGTTATCTGCTTTAGTTCTTTTACTTCCAGGTATTTACTTGCTTGTTCGATTTTCTTTATCTTCGTATCTCCTACTAGCTAGCATGATTTGCAGTTACGTACACATTTTTATTTTGAACAAATTCATAAACTGCAATTGTAGGACTGATGCAGAACATGGCAGCGTTGATTTTTTCTTATACAAATAAAACTTTCATAGAATACTGGTCTTCAATCTAAGAGATAAAATGTAAAACTTAAGTAATAATACGTATTTTTAAAAGTTATTACATTAAATTTATATATGCTCACTAATTAATCACATGCATTAACTTTTTCATTGTTGAACCATCTTTAAATATTATTCGATTGATATATGAGATCTTATTTTCATACTTCAAAAATAAGCTGCACCTTACAATCATAAAGTTATTGGAGATTTCCTGATTTAACCTCATGCAACAAGTAAATGCGGGACAGTTACCCTTGGAAAGTATAGTAATACACTGCTCGACATTGAAAATGCAACACCAAGGAGTGGTCAGAAATTCGTGCAAATTTTACCGTAGACGCATGTCACTGAGTTATGCAAATGATATGAAATGCGCAGCTCTCCGACGCACGTGAAGTAAGATATAAGAGAATGAAGTTGAAAAGTGGGCTATGTTCATGTTGGTTTTTCTGCCAGACTAATTATCGGAGAAATTTGGTTTTTGTCTCGAAGGATACGTGTGATAGGAGGAAATGCCATGCCGTCCTCAACGAAGACACTTCCAGCATATAGACGACTTTACAAAGGGTATGGTAATGGACTGAGAAGGGGAGGTTGGTCCATACGTCAAATTGCAGCTGATACCCACATGGATGCAAGCACTGTGCATCGTCTGTGTCGGAGATGGTTGGAAAGAGGAAATGTAGCCACATTGAGGGGTGCAGGTGCAGCCAGAGTGACGTCAGACCGCTTGGATCGACGGATTCACCGACAAGCTGTGGCGGACCCGCAAGTCACTTGTACGTCGATTCTGCAGCACGTGCAAGGTACCCTGGATGTTCCTGTGTCGACCAGAACCATTTCCCGTCGACTGGTTGCACGTGGCCTGCAATCACGGCGCCCGCTAAGAAGACTGCCATTGACCTCACAGCACAGACTCCAACGTTTGGAATGGTGCCGGACCAGAGCGACGTGGATGGCAGAATGGCAAACCGTAGTGTTCTCAGATGAATCCCGCTTCTGTTTGTCCAGCGATAGTCATCGCTTACGTGTGTGGCGTCGACGTGGAGAAAGATCGAATCCGGCAGTAACTGTGGAACGCCCCACAGCGCGACAACGTGGCATAATGGTTTGGGGCGCTATTGCATACAATTCCGTATCACCTCTAGTTCATATTCGGGGCACTATGACGGCCCAACGATATGTAGATAATGTACTGCGGCCGGTGACAATCCCCTACCTTCAGGATCTGCCAAATGCAATTTTTCAACAGGATAACGCCCGGCCTCACAGTGCTCGAATCAGCCAACATGCTCTACGAGGTGTACAGATGCTTTCCTGGCCACCATACTCTCCTGACTTGTCACCAATCGAACATGTGTGGGACGTGATTGGACGCCGTTTGCAGAACCTATCACTGCCTCGTTCAGAGGACGAACTGTGGCAAATGGTTGAAAGGGAATGGAGTGCCATCCCTCAGGACACCATCCGCAGGCTTATTGACTCCATGCCTAGACGTGTTTCTTTGTGCATCGCTGTCCGCGGTGGTCCTACTTCTTACTGAGCCGACGCCGTCCTCGCTCTAAATTTTGCTTATTTATTTTGAAATAAATATCACTTATTGTTCCATGCCGTCTCTGTCTTCTTACCAAATTTCATCAATTTCTGACCACTCCTTGGTGTTGCATTTTCAATGTCGAGCAGTGTATATATATATATATATCGCTCCTATTATAACACTAATATATCACTCCTGTTGGGGTCTCATTATATCAGAAAATGTAATATAACTGAGGTCATAAAAAGGAGCTATTCAATTAACGTGCAAATTAGCACTGTGAACACCTACAAAAAGATTAGTTTATCATATTAGGTAGAATTTCTTAATGAAGACAAAAGAAAAATTACTCTAATCTGAATGAGCGATAGAAGAAAACACAAAAGTCAGGAGGGTTGTACTGTAGTTCCCTCTCCCATAACATAATTAACAGGTTTCTCACAACCTTGAAAATCCTTGACTTTTATTTTGCCTACTAGGGGCCCTTTAAAAGTCTTACTTGATTTTCTGATAAGTCCTTGAAAAATATTGAATGTACTTGATTTTTCTGACCGGTTCTTGAAAACTCCTTGAAAATAAAAAAATAATCTCCTTTCATATTTGCCAACTTTCGGGTACTGGGGGAAAAATGTATGTAAGCGGTTTTGTGAGTCAACCCTTTTTTTGCATGTCAAAATCCAATTCTCTGAAACTCACCTATCTGTTTTATATCTTTGGGCACACTAATTACTTTAATTAGTCTTGGCGAATTAAGTCGGAAGTTCTACGAAAAAAAGACTAAAAAACCAGCTATCTTGATTTTGTTTCCTTTCTTTTCTTCAATTACCTCATGAAAATGCTAATAAACTTTATTTCAAAGAGCTATTTTTAAGCATAAGTTCTCCATCTCCATTGCAATGAAAAAAATATATGAGCTACCAGGAATTTTCAAAAATTTTGCCTATCTTTGCCAGGATCAGGGAATCTTTTTTTTTTTTTTTTTTTCTTGTTTGTTAACCACTTTGAAGTAGTAAGCAAAAAAATGATAGTGCATTTAAGGGCAATTGAGAAAGTAGTTGATTTAAATTTATTAATTGTTTCATGTGTAAAATATGTAGTTTTGTATTTGTGAATTTTTTTTATTAAAGTCCTTGTATTTTTCCTTGAATGAGAGTGAGAACCCTGATTAAGTAGTTTATTTGATTTTCATTTATTTCTCATTACATTTCTTTTTTCAATGTTTTATCTGTATAGTTCGTTTACAAAATGAATTTTTCTTGTCAGCCTTAACAGAAGTTTATCATAAAACTCTTTTCACTTTTATTTTTCAGTGACTGCACTGTTGGTGTGTGGAAAATGAAAGCAGAAACAAATTCAGGAATGAGAATACTTCACTGATACAACATGGAAGTTTTCCATTTTAACATTCCAGGACATTTCAACAGCAATATTGTGCCTTTGAATATATGTTTGATATTTTATGATGTGATAAGCATTTTAGAATGTAAATGTATTGTTTTAGTTGTGATTTTTAATTTTATTAGATTATTTACAGTTTTAAAATTAATTGTTGGGTTTGTGAATAGAAATTATGTCATTATTTAAAATTTCATTCAAGGATGAATTCTGGGGAGTGTATTTCCCCATTATTTGGTGTGATAAAAAGCATTTTAATTATTACTGCATTTTTTTTCCTTTTTAAATTTTATTTTCAGTAATCCTGGAATTTCATGAATTTAAAAGATACCATCAGACTTTTAATTTACAATACATTATTTATAAAGTATGTAAATAACTTTGTGCAATAAATGTAAAGTATAAATACAATGTTAAAAAAGGCACAAATACGCAGGGATACTGCAAACACAAGTTTCGGCGTTACAAGGAACGCCTTTTTTCAATGCAAAAAAAAAAATGTGAGCTGATGGATGCACAGATTTTTGTGCATTGAAAAAGGAGTTCCTTGTAACTCCCAAACAAGTGTCTGCAGTATCCCTGCATATTCGCTTTTTTTAACGTTGTATTTATACGTTGCATTATTTATATTTTTTGATTAGGCTACAAACATTTTAAAATGAATTAACATGCTTTATAGTTGTGATTTTGAATTAAAAAGAAAAAAGCTTTGATGTTTAAATTTTATAAATCTGCAGATTCCATTGAACATTTGATACAAAACTGTATTATTGCTCAAAGCCTGAACTTAATTGTTTTTTTAATTAATTTTAAAATCTGTGAAAATTTAAACCAGTATTTTGACCAGTTAAATCACATTCTAAGCAAAACCTGAAGCGAACAAAGAGATTCTCCAAAGGGGAAAAAAATGTTTTTTCTAAATGACACAGCTTACAGAAATGAGGAAAGATTTCAACATTCAAGTAAAGTTAATACAACAATGCAATAAATCTATAATTTTGTAGTTTTTAAATATTTCAGATATTTAAGTCTTTCTAATAATTTTCTTTCTGATTGGCACTGATGCATATATAACCAACCTTTCAAGTGTCGTTATTTATTGTTAGTTTAAAAAGCAGGCTTTAGCATTTTATGTATGAAGAGTCAATGAATTTTTCTTTATTCCACATCAGTTTATAATGATGCATACCATATTAATGTTGAGAACTATTTTTTAAAAAGCTATATTCATTAGTGCAAACTTTTTTCCTACTGAAGAGATAGTAAAAAAAATCTGTCTAGTGAGTCTTTTTCGATATTCGTTTTTGTATTCAAAAGCTCCCCAACCCCCATTTTTGTATTGGTCTGGAAGGTTTTTTTTTTCTACACAATCAACTTTTAGTCACACACGTGTATAAAGTACTATATTAGGATTGATAATAAATGTTAAATCCAAAGGGTCTGGTAGTTGTCTCCTTCCCCTGTGCCACTGGCTTAGTGAAGGTTATATACATTATAACAAATTTGTGCCTTCGAGTTTTTAACTTTTACAAGTTTCTAAGTATTTTTTCATTTTTGATAAAACTTAAATTTTTACCCTATTGTAGAAAAACATTCCCCATCAAACCTTAGAGAGAGAAGGGAATAATACATCTGATTTTTTGGGCAAAATTTTTTTTCTCATGATGTGAAGAAATTAAAGATTCCCTTATTCTGTCTAGCTAGTTCATCATAATAAGTACATATTCATTAGCATTAGTTAATACTTTGTTGTCTGTTAAAAGTAATATATTTTATATAGAGAGTAACAAATCAAAGCATTTTCGTGGCTTTGTTCATTCATATCGAAACAAATTTCTAGCATACGTAGGCTGTTCCTCAAATGTTCAGTTATGGTGTTGAATCCTGATTTTAAACTAGAAACAAAGGAGGACAGTAGTGTATTGTTTAGCAAAAATATTACTGTTGGATCTGCTTGTATTATTATTGTTTAATTTTTCTTGCTAGTACTAATGTTAGTTTTTTCTTTCTTTTTTTTGAATAGTATTTTCGTCAAGTAAGTTGTATTAAATTTATCTTTGCAAAAATGGAATGAAATAAATTAAAAGGCTTAGTTGTCACTTGGATTAGTTGGTGTTTTATCCCAGTAAATTTGTAATACCAAAAAATGTAAGAATTCTTGAAAGTTGCATTCATAAATAAGGTGTTAGTGATGATAAATTATTAGCACATTGTTAAAATTTTCTACCTAATTTTGCATTTTTAAATATAACTTTTTTTTTCTATCTCAGAAACAACATTTACCTAGATTACTTTATGAAATTTTAATTTAAGTTTTTATTTCATTTTTTATAGTAGGAAAAAATTGCTTTGTTCTAGACTAGATTAACTTATCCTTTGTAACTCATGATTGAACATTTCATTTTTCCAATCATAAGAAAATATTTTGTCTATTCACTAGATTGCTGGCAGTAGTACCCATATAATAACAAAAAGTGAACAAACTAAGATTTGCTATGTATACATATATATATATGCCCAAATACTTGGCAAAATTTATAGTCATTTCTCCTATTTTTTAATATAAATTTATATTCATTATATCTATTCATCATGGCTAGCACCAAGACTATAAGTTCTGAATTGTATACAAATTTAATCTTAACTTTTTGGAAGCATATTGCATCTTAACTGGGCATTATAAACTCATTTGCATGCTAGGCTTTTTTTATAGAGATGTATATACAATTTACTTATCAGACAATTCCAGTATAGTGGACACAAAACTATTTTTGTAAAAATAATTTTTGTTTTGACATATAATGAACTAAGGAAATAAAATGTATACTAAGTTTTTGATTTAATATTTATTCTGTGGATAAAAGCTTTCTAGAATCTGTGTTTTCATCTAGTATGCGTTAAAATATGTTTGCAAGCGTTTCTATTTTTCAGTATTAATGTTTGTACTGGTGCTTTACATAAATTAAGCAATGAGAATTTCATTTTCATTCTATGTTTGGAAAAATTGATTTCCTGGTTTTAATCTTAAAGTAACATAGAAAAATTGAAAAACTTTTCTGATAGTAGAGCCAAAATTCACTTCTGAGTAGGGGGGGGGGCGTATATAGTCTTTACATGTAGTACATAAATTATCATATTAGGATTTGCTATGTCCAATAAAAACTAAGGATTAGGGGATTTATCCCACTGCTACTGAACCTTTCAGCAGAATACAGCTTGAGAGACTATCTCTTTTGTTCACACGACTTTACATCCACTTTTTTAGATTGGATAAAAAAATTTAATACATGGAAGTTCTTTTGGTTGTATAGCTGAAAATAAATTTTCACCTGAACGTAATTTGACTGAAATATTGTGAAATCTGGAAGTGCCCTAAGCTATCCATTGTACAATTGCGTTTTTTATAAACCATGGTTTCTCGACATTTTTGTGCTCTACATCTTCTTAAATACTTACATGAGGTTATCCCCTTCCCCCTGCATATGTGGTTAATACATGTAGTGCAATAGGAAACTGAAGCCAGTTATTAAGTAAGAATCTAGATAATTACTACATAACATTAATAGGAAAGCTGACAGTTATTTAATATTCACATGTGACCACAAAATTGTGTAAATGATTATCTGTTACTTTTTACTTTAATACACTTATGCTTCGTTTTAAATTCTACTTTGAGGTTGAGAACACTTCCCTAAACAATATTAATGAAATGGCAAGGTATTTTTATTTAGCACATACAGCATGAAATGACCTTAGACATTATGCAAGTTATGGTTGCCCAATATCAAAAAGTTTGGATTAATCGAATCATTCTAAATTAAGTCTGATTTTTCCACCTAATTATAGAAAACAAACCTTTCCCTCATCACGGAAAACCTTATATTTAACCCATTAATGCCTAGCGTCCCTTTTTAGGGACGGTCCAAAAAGGGTCTAAATTTCCCCCAAATGAACATTTCAACCAAATAATAGTGTTCAGTAAGTACCTTGGTATTGTTTCAAATCGTTATCAACAGATTGCTGCACATAACCTTTGTAAAGTGTGTTCCGTAGCAGTTTTAATATGATCTTTATCAAAAATGACATCGTTCACAATCTCAAGAAAAAAAGCTAAGTTTTCAAAGTTATTCCCAGCTTCCCAGTTTATGTTAATTGCTGATTTTATTTCTTCTCATAAAATGTCTTTTTAAATATTATATCGTAGGCAGAAAAATATTTTAGTATAAAAAGTATGCACCCTCTGCGGTCTATCGTAACTTTTAAGAGACGATTTTTCTTTCCTTAATAAAAAAATTATTTACATAATATTTCTTTTATTATTTTTCATGTCCATTAAACACTGTTTAAAACCAGTACGCAAAATATCTTTGAGGAAAAAAATGTCAGGCACTAATGGGCTAAGATAAATCGCACAGCATTATAGTAAACAAAATCACTGTTACAAGCCTCAACAAATTCGAGTCTGGGAATGTGGATAGCTTACACTACACTCACAACTGGTTCGAAAATATGTTGAAAAATTTAGAAATTTTCTCTTTAACTACTAAATGAAACATGTCTGACAGTAACAAAAGCATCAATCATTTTTGTTACTTATTAACTTTTATTTCTGGAATATATACATATTGATAAAAAGGAAAATACCTTGTACATTAAAATACATCACGTAAAATAATAAAAATCTGGTATGGACCCCACACTACTTCCTTTTACGTGTAAATTTCTTAGTGGTTGCCTTAAGTGTTAAAAAAAGTGCTTGGAGTGAGTAAGGTAACAATTCAAATATTTACTCCCCTAATCTACCACGAAACAATGCAAAAAATATTTTACAATGGTTATTTTTCTAAATATTGCTGATTTTAATATCATTTAGTGAATTTTTCGCAAAATATCGCCAAAAGCGCCAAATTGAACCCAAATTCAAAAAATAATTTTTTCGCCAAATTTGTCGCCAACTTGGCGGTATGTCGCCAATTTGGCGACCAAAAGCTTGGTGACATGTCGCCAAGTGGTGGCGCCAATTCATATCACTTGAGTCTGTATTGAAATTAACATTGATTTACCCCAAAAAAGGGGTAAAAGACCCCTTTGGGAACATTCGAATGCAATCACAAGGGGAGGTGCACAACTAGACCCCCTACAGAGCCTACATACCAAGCTAGAAATTTCTACGGCATATAGTTTTTGAGTTATGCGAGCCACATACGCACATACATCCGCACATACGTACATACAGACGTCACGGGAAAACTCGTCGTAATTTACTCGGGGGTGGTCGAAATTGATTTTTCGGCTGTTTGTATGTTATTAGGTACATATGCACGTGCTGACAGGTCGAAAAAACTACGCGACATTCATTCAGGGGTAAGCAAAATCAAAATTTAGACCGAAATTTGAGTGAAATTTTTTTCGTGATCACAATACTTCCTTTACTACGTAAAAGGAAGTAAAAAATAAAAACAGACACAAATAGGCAGCATTAAGTTTTAGCAACCTTTTTTTAGGTAAAAGATGTATGAATAAGGATGGTGCATAATTGCTTTAAAAACAAGGGTTTCGAAAAATTTATTTGAATTGATTAAAGTAGCTTCCTTTCATCCAATTCCAAAAAGAAATGACAGGTAAGTTTTGTGTTCACCACTTGTTCATTGACTGGACTGCAACACTTATCTTCCCCACCAACAAAATAAAAACATGTACAAAATATTGCAGTTTTTGACAATTTTAGTAACTTCTAAAAATGAAATTGTGCTTAAGTAGGTATTTACTTTTTAGACAAAAATCTCAGACCCAGTCTGAGATTTGTCACAAAGAATTTGGAATTTTACAGATTTTATGTTTTTAAAAGAGGGTAGTTAAAAACATTTCCAGAGCTGACGCCTCTGCTTGGGGAAACCGTGATTGATTCAAAGGATGAATTTGTAGAAATAATTTTAAAATGCAATCAGTTTTGTTTTTAAAAAACATTTTCTAATGTGTATTTTACAGATTTTTTTTTTTTTAATATACAAAATATACAGGGTGTCCACTCCAATCGTGGACCAATAGCTAATTTCTAAACCGTTAGAGATACGCATATAGTTTATTTAGGAAAAAATCTCCAAATTATGAAAGGAATTTTGGGTCTATTCAATGTTTTTCAAAAAATCAAATTTTGAAAGAGTTACGAAATATAAATTTTTATACAGCCCCCCAGTCCTGTCAATCATGTTTAGTAAAACATTCTTGACACTGTAACGTTTAAAACTAAAAAAAAATCACTCTTCTACGACAAAAATTGACCGAGTTATGACGTTTTGAAAAATCAAGATTTTGAAAGATTTCGCATACGGTCCCTTAAGCGATCGCTCGATGACGTCATGAAATAATGCAAAATCTTGATTTTTCAAAACGTCATAACTCGGTCAATTTTTGTGGTAGAGGAGTGATTTTTTTTTAGTTTTAAACGTTACAGTGTCAAGAATGTTTTACTAAATATGATTGATAGGACTGGGGGGCTGTATAAAAATTTAAATTTTGTAACTCTTTCAAAATTTGATTTTTTGAAAAACATTGAATAGACCCAAAATTCCTTTCATAATTTGGAGATTTTTTCCTAAATAAACTATATGCGTATCTCTAACGGTTTAGAAATTAGCTATTGGTCCACGATTGGAGTGGACACCCTGTATAAGTTGCAATGTGGAGGATTTCTTTTTTGAAATATTTCTTGAAATTAGGATGATACATAGATATTTGATTCATTAAATGGCACCTAGGCGATATGGGAAATTTCTATTTTTCAACATTTCTTTATATTTGGATACATAGATATTTTATTCATTAAAAATGGAACCAAGGTTGTTCATTTTAACACTTAGGAATTATATTGGTAGTCATCATGACGACAATTTTGAATTTTATGTCTAACACTGCTTTGGAATACATAGACACAAGCTTAAAATTATTAAAAGAAGCATTCAAAAAATTAGGATTTTTTTTCGTTTTATTTCATTTTTCGGCAAAATATTTTTCTGAAAAGGTAGTTGGGAGTAAACAACTTGTTGATATTACCTTATTATCTATGCAGCCCGAAATCAAAGATCATCTTTGCAAAATATTTTTCCTAAACTCATTCCACTATATTTTTATCAAAGCTCAATTTTTTTTCTATTTTTTCTCTTTCTAATTTCTTTTCTTTTTATTATTATTATTATTAAAAGAAAAATTGCACCAAAATGAAACTGAAAAACTTATTACATTTATACAGAACTTTTTCGTATTCTGAAAACATATTCAATAAATTTGTCCAGAAAAATGTACGAGATCATTAGATCTTGAAATATTGTTAATTCTTTTTTTATACTATACTTTAATATTTTACCTCTCAAAATCACTTTTTTGAAAATTAAAATACCCACATCATTGAAACATCAAAATTGACAATTTGTTGTTAAGATTTAACTTTTTAAGATTTTTACTTCATAATGAAAAAAAGCATCTAATAGTGAAGTATTTTTGATATATATACATAAATTGAGTCAGGAGGAACATTCTCTATGTACATATATTAACATTTAATATATTTATATGTACATATATAAAAAGCATTCTACATATTTTATCAAGGAATACATTGGAAATTTACTAGCTTAGTTTAAAATATCTCTTATGTACTAATATCTTTCATATAAAAACTAGGGATTTATTTTTAACCATTTCTTAACCACTAAATTTTAATTATTTTATACAAAATCTAAATGATTGCAGATTGCAAAAATAACTGAAAACAGCAATAAATGTGTGCAAAACATCAATAACATTAGTTTTCTAGTAATTTAAGTTTAAATATCAAATATGTATAAGTTAAAAACAATTAAAGGCTTTAAAATGCACAAATAAATAAATGTATGAAAGAACAGATTTTGAAAGATGAAATTTGATACTGCTACAAAAAGAAGCTGTATATAATACACATAAAGCTTATGCCTAAAGGAAGACATATCCTTAAATTTTACACATCTAACCAGAAATCTGACAATGCAGATGAATTAATTATATGCAATTTAAATTAAAGCTCATTGTTAAATAATCATCACAGTAGGAAGTACAAATGTCATCTGACCAAAAAGTATCACATTTCAAAAGAATAAATAGGAACAATTTTTGAAAAAACTATCACTTTTCATTTCCAAGATTTGTGTATGCCTGTTTTACTTTGTTGAATAATTTTAAGCGTTACATATATACGGTGCACGTTCATGTTAAAATTTTTGAAAACTTCAATGTAATACATGCAAACATATGATTAAATAAGATACACAGTTCAGGAAAACTAGAAAAAAAGAAAATTCCAAATTTTACAAAAATACGCCAAAAAAAAAAAAGCATTTGAGCTATTCCACGAAAACGCTGCTATTTTGTCCCGCACGTATTCCTCATATATTTCACTAAAAAGAAGTAATTTTAAAAAGTTATTTGCCTCAGAAACTTCACACCAGTTTGTCATTTCTCAACGGACAAAATTTTGATCACTACTCTTTAAAATCACTACTCTATAATAAAATATGCATTAGAGCGTCACACGTATTCTAGATGGCGGCTTTTGCCTGGAGTGGTCCATTTCTAATTTCATTCTTCTGGAACTTTTTGGCCAGATGGCTGAATCGGATAACGTAAATACCGAATTACAGGAACCTGCTTCCAAGTTAATATTTTCCAAGAGCAAATTAATGAACCTAGGTAATAAATACGCGAGCATAAGCTACACTGAGTTTTTGAGTTCAGCAATCATCTTCTGGAATCTCTCGTTGTCGGCCGTCAACTGGGCGATCTCCGCCTCCGTGGGCAGATCCTCCCTGTCGAAGCCGATGATCTTCTGCAGGAAGGCGGGGTCGTCGTACTTGCTGCTGTCCATTCCCAGTCGGGCAGTGACGCTCTTGAGCCAATCCACCAGGTCCATCGGCGTGGTGTCGATGGCCGGAGGGGGCAGGGGAGGGAACCTCTCCTCCCAAGACTGGGGCGCCATCCTGTCTTTCATGAAGGCGTCGTTCCCGGAAAGGTTAGAGTTCCACTTTGCGGCATCGTCGGACTTTCGCGTGTTCCCCAGAGCCGCATCCTGGCTGGCGTTCAGTTTGCTCCTTTCCTTTTCCAGCTTTTTGATGCCTTGACGTATGTAGTTTTGGAAAAATTCGGACGATGTTTGCAGGTAAGGTTCGATGTCCGCCTCCGGGTGCTTCTGGGTGAAATCGTACAATTCTGCGAGTCCTTCGTTAGTAAGCTCTTTACAACCTATCTTTTTAAATATTTCTGTCAGAGCTTCATGCGTAGACTTGGAAAGTTTCAAAGGGGAGGACCTGTTATGCTTATGTCTATTGTTGGCAGCATTGTCATCGAGCACAGCGTTTTTATTTGATGATTTTCGATTATCGTCCTTTTTCTTTGCTAGCAATTTATGCAAGTAATTGACCATATCAGACTCTTGTCTGTCGGATATCAATGAGAGGTGCTTCATTATATCCTCATCTTTTAGCTCGACCAGTTTATACAAGATGGTTTTTACAGTTCGTATTGGAGTATCATCTTTTCTCTCCTTCCACGAGGATGATGGAAATGCTTTCAAGAACACATGGATATCGAGCAAAATTCTATCAATGTTCAAATCATTCACGAGTTGCCCAATCATGCGAATCATTTTCCATAAACATTTCATGACGAGGTCCGTGAATCGATCTGTAACATTCACGCTCCCAACGCAATCTTGCAGCAACTTGATGAGCGCACTCAAGACATGTGTTGGATTTGACTTTTGCAACACCCGCATGATGAGGACATTGATCACTTTCACTACTTGAGCCCCTTCTTGTAAGTCATCTAACCTGTTATCAAGCATTACGGTGATTAAATGCGGGATAAGATCCCTTAGGACATCTCTGCTGGCTTTTTTTGCAAGCTGGGGATTCTCGAACAAAGTCACCAACGCCCCAGTGACGCACCGGTACAAACGGATAACGTCGGCTTTGCAAATATTTTCGTCGGCCATATGTCTGTTATGAGCATATCTATACTGCATGGCACCCAAGACTAGTAGTTGATCTACTCTTGGTCCCAAGACACTGACGGCCTGCTCACTCTGCTGGAGCACTTCTTCCACTTGAGCAAATGCTTCAATTACAATTGGGATTTCTTGAGCAGCAAGCTGCGCCATCACAAGATTTACAGCAGTGTTGGCTTCGGCAGAATTGTTCAACAGTTTCAATGAAGAAGCAGGCGGCCTCAGCCTAGTCCTGGGCAACTGGATATCAGGTAAGTTCAATATATCATCGGCATTAACCTGCACGAGACCGGGTACCTGAAATTCAGTCTGCTTTTGCCGAAACATCTGCTCGATGTCTGCCGTATCCAGTTTCAGCGGACCAGATGGTTGTGGATGTGGATGAGCAGCTTGGGATAACTTTGGCTCTTCCTCGATGACATGAGAATGAGTAGGTGGACTTAATTTAGTCGGTGGTGCAGACGACTGACTCTCCACTCGTTTCGTGCTTTTTGTTTTGCTACTTCGCTTTATTCTTTCTTCGAGTAAACTCATATCTTTATCAGAAAGGTTACCCACATACTTATACACTTTTTCATTTTCGATGAAATAAGCTTGTACAACACAGTTCAGAGCAGCGTTCCTGACACTGTTATCTCTGTCTGATATTTGCCGAGCAATATCCTTCAGCGCTGCAGCAGGAGAAGGTTGGCAGACTCCCAATCCATACATTTCTATCATTAACCCGAGCTCTTCAAGACACTCTGCACGTTGCCTAGCATTTTTTGAACTCAGCCCCTGCATTATGTAAGCGAACATCTTACTACAAGGATAAATTCTATTAATACACTTAATGATTTCTCTCACAGCCTTTCGCACTGGATCCTTTGGATCGCCAATTTTCAAAATCAAATATGGAACAAACGAAGCTGCCTCAAGCTCTAACAGACGATAATTAATACTAATTAGTGCTTTAAATAAAAGTTGCAAATACTCCAAACTTTTCACCAAGACACTGGGATTTGTATCAAAAAATCTGAGTGCAAGCCATTTTAATATCAAATCCAAGTTTGCAGCCGAAGCGTCGATGCTTGAATCCAGTGATTCAATCAATAAATCAATAGCCTTGATGTGAAACTTGAAATCATTGTGGAAACAGTGAGTGATGAGAGTTTTGCTCCAATTTGCAGCTGTCATCTGATCTCTCAACTGAGTATAAAACTCTTCTCTTGGATTAGTGAAGTTCCATTTCAATACTTTTAAAGATTTCTCATCCTGCATTCTCTGTTCTTTAACATTATTCGCAACAAGAGCTGGCGACAGGTCTACTTCCTCCTCCTTCTTCCCTTTAGCCACTGCAGATGGAGTTTTGGAAGCCAGCTTAGATTTAGACGAACTGCGATTCAACTTGCTCTTGGTGTCTTCATTTACGGTTTGAGGTGGGGACAACCTCTCACTGGGAGCAGGTATCGAACTTTTAGCCTGCTTTGGTTTGTTGGAAGGCTTTTCCGGTAAGCCCTGTCGAGCCTTTTCCAGCTGAGCAACCACAGTAGTTTTGGAAGCTGGTTTCAGTTTCGAAGCCGCTCGAGCCATGGATTCATAGCCTACATGTAACATGAAAGGTAGGAGGCACTCTGAGGCCTTTTTCCTGACATCTGGGTTGCGATCTTCCAAGCAAGCCAGCAGAATCGGAACACAAAGATTCAGCTCAGCTGCAGGTAGGGATGTTACGGTGGGCATTTTTTCAGAAAGCCAAGAAAAAACTTCTATTCTCAAAAACGGATTATCCGTACGGAGAACTTCATAGAGCATTTCCCCTTCAAATAAATTGATCAGTGGACACTGGTCCATCCAGGAGTTTAAACACTGAAGAGCAGCAAGTCTTACATTTGCTTTGCTGTCTCCCAAGCAAATGAGAATCCCAGGAGCAAAGTTTCGAAGTTGTTTCGTACAACTTGCACCCAGGGACGTTCCTAACATCTGGCATATGCCTAGTGCCCTAGCGGCCAGGTTTTTATTTGTATCTGCTAATCTGGGTTTCAAAGCGCTTGGCAAATCCCCCAAATTTGGCGTGATGAATTTAGCATCATTGATGATGTTGAAAATTTTCTGTAGTGCTTCGTTTCTCAATTGCCAATTTTTATCTGAAAGTTCGGACAGCAGCTGTGGAGTCAGCTGGCCACTTATGTCGACACGAGGCATCATGTCGGCCAAATTCACCTGAGGGCTAGGGTCAGAATTTTCAGCATTCCCTGCAGAACTGTCGGACTTGGCCTGCTTTCCTTTTTCTGGTGCAGGTGGTTTGATATCCTTCATTTTTTCAAACTCGACATCAATTTGTTGCAGCAGGGAGGGTTTCTCATCTTCAAAAAATGTTCGAAGGCTTTTTCCCACATATGTGTAAATAGTTCCGAGCAGAGATAAAGCAGCAGTTCTGACGGTGGGATTTGTGGAAGAAAAAGCTTTCTTGAGACAATCAATAGTTTCTTTCAACTGAATTTTCAAGCCGAATAATTTTATTGCCGATGAAACCCATATTAGAGCTTCAGACTGATTTTTTGGATTTCTTTGATTGAATGCCAAATTCAAAACTTCTAGACTAATATATTCGAGTGTTGTAGCACCAGATAAAGCAGTCAAAGCTTGTCCTGCGTTCGAGCCATTTTTCGCATCACCTATTTTGTCTACAACATCTGATAAGCAACTCTCAACCCCAACTGTTGAGACCGGAAAATTATCACCTACATAAGTCAAAACTTCAAACCGGAGCTTCAAGCACTGAGCATTATTCTCCTTAAAACCAGGTTTTTTGGCTAGCAATTTAATTAAAACTTGAGATGACATTTTACTTTTGTCGCCTCCCTGAACTATCTCGTAGAACTTCTCTACCGAACTTAATCTAGACTTCCAATCAGAACTGCCAAGGCCACTGAGCACTTCATCGGAAAATATTTCAGATGCTTGTGACAGAACATCTTCATCTGTTAATTCTTGCTCTTTGAACTCTGGTTCAGTGCTTTCAACAGCGGTCTTTTTACCAGCAGGTTTTTTAGCACGAGCTTGAGCCGGGGCTGTTTTCGGCTTTGGCACACTCGATGGTGCAGGAGCTTTCTTGACAGCTGGAGCTTGTGCTACAGGGGCTGCTTCACTTTTATTAGAAGCTATTTTTGCAGGGGCAGAGGCTGGTTTTTTTACTGCAGCTTGTGGTTTGGCAGTAACCACTGCCTTGTCTCGGAAATCATTTATTTTGGCCATCTTGATTGCATCCACTTTTTGCAGATAAACCGCCATACCCTGCTCCCCAACTACTTTTAGTGCGGTACCCAAAGCTTCAGCTGAATTTTCTCTCACAGTTACATCTGATTCATTCAGGGTGTTCAACAAACATATTGTGAGCGCTTTCAACACTTTTTTGTTAAGCTGAGCTGGAGTACAAGTACAAAAGGCACGAGCCAAAAAAGCACAAGTTTCAGCTTTTACCTGAGGGTTTTTGCTGTCCAAGGATGTTTGTATATCTTCGAGCATGGCTTCTAAGGTACTTATGCTATACAGAGCATCAATACATTCCCTAAGAGCAGTAACAACATTTTGCTTTTTCTCTTTGAACTTCTCCAGTATTGCTGGAATGCAAGCTGAGGCGTAAGGTTGAAACTTTTTACGCAGACCAGTGACTAGATTAGTCAAACATTTTGTTGCCAATGCCACAACCAAAATGTTAGAATCTTTTGTTATCAATTTCTTCAAGGTTCTGACAAGATCTCCATAATCTCCAGATTCTAGCTTCACATTAGTGGTAAGCTGAAGCAATGTTTCCAAGACTTCTTTCCGTTCTTGCCATTTTTTGGCTTCACACTGTTCGTAGAAATTCTTCGGCAACTTTGATAGTACATCCAATTCGGTCATCAGGTCAAAAGGATCCACCTGAGGAGGCTGGCAGCTTTCTTCTTCTGCACCTTCTTCGACCTCATTATTTTCTTTAGCCTTTGCAATTTTCTCTTGCTGTGACTTCAAATAGCGCGTAGGGGCGACTCTGACACCAGCAACTTTTTGGATCTCTGCTTCTAGTTCCGACACCGTGACCGGTTTCAAGGATTGCCATTGCGGCTTAATGGCTTCTCCAATCCAGCGATAAAATTCTACGCACAATTGTCTTGATTCTCCTCTGACAGTCCCATCTCTGTCTTCCAACAACTTAATTGAGACTTTCACGAGTGGCTTGATGGTTATTACTTGAGAGCCAAAAGAATGCAAGGCTTCTCTCAAGGCAACAATGCAAGCAGCTACAACTTTGGGGGACTTGTTCTCCAAACCTTTGATGAGCTCTTCAACAACTACATCTTGCTTCTCTAATTCAACGTACATTAACACTATTTCCAGAGCTAATTCTTTCGTCTTTGTACGAGGAGAGGACAGGCATTTACTAACAATCCCACTCATTACATCATTAACAGTTTTCGGTGCACAGGCAGCATTTTGAAGAAATGCTAGGACAGCCACAAGCCCTTTTTCTTGAGCAACAGCATTACTGTCAATAACAAATTTTTTCAGCAAGCCCAAATACTTGAGGTATTCTGGACTCTTTTCATCATCGATTAACCTGAATTGATCTGCTGCTTTTTCATAACCACTCAATCGAGCCTTCCAGGATTTATGCTGGCAGCTATCCTCGATTGACAAACTTGAGAAATCTTCCTCATCCCCCATGCTCTTCAAACAATCTAAAGATAAATGAATAAATTTAAATTACTACTAGACTAAAATTACTAAAATAAATCGATACACCAGAGGGGCATCACCCGGATACCCCCCTACCCCATAGTGATGCCAGGGGTCTGTCCAGGATTTTTCACAGGGTCCGTTTTTTGTGAAAAACTAAATAATTTTGTGAAAAATCAAATAATTTTGTGAAAATCAAACAATTTTGAAAAAAAAAAAGGGCCAAAAAAATTTTTTTTTTGAATTTAATAAAAAAATTAAAATAAATTTCATTTATTTTCCTCTTAAAAAAAGCGTATTAAACATCAAAAATGCAAAAAGTCTGATTCCTGTAGCGGATGCAAAGAGATTGCAGTTTTCAAAGTGATCATTCGAGTGACATCAAAAGCATAAAAACGGAAGATAAAATAATTTTTTTTGGTGAATTTTTTTTACAATTGCATTTTAAAGGTCTATGGTAAACATATTATTAATGTCTGTTAACACAATTAATGCAAAAATAAAATGGAACGATCGTTTAACATTTAGACTCATAAAAGAACAGTTAATTTTGCTTTAAAAAATTTAAAATAATGATCTGAGCAAAAAATAAAGCGAATTTTCATTTATTTGCCTCCTAATAAAGAGTAATTAGCTTGAAAAGTAAGTAAAATTCGATTTTCATATCGGATGCAGAGATCGCTTTTTCAAAATGAAAGCATCAGAAATATAAAAACGGTTTTTAATAATTTATTAAAGTCAAAAATTTTAGAGCTACATTTCATCAGGTTTATATGATGAATGTCATTAATAATCACCGACATATTCGCCAAAAGTTCGGAGGAAAAAATACGGTAGGGAAACATAGCAAAACAAACAATACCAGACTTCCAATATTAACAGACGCAAAAATACATTAATTCCTGAATATAACCAAAACACCACCCTTATAAGCATTAAAAAAAATAAATAAATAAATGAAATAAAAAAAACAGATAATTTTCTGCCAAAATAAGGTCAAAATGTGGCACCAAAGACGTCAGATGGCGATAATTTTAAATAGCTGGTCACTCTATCAGAAGCTATCCCATTTTTTCTCCAACCCTAGCTATCTGAGTTTGCAATTCTAAGCTCATTTCGCGGATAATTGCTAGATTATTTCCTTTTTGTTTTAAGTCAAGAGCAGGGAGAAAAATCCTTACTCTGCACTTCTAGAGAAATCTATAACAGCAACATCACAGCAAGCTACTTTGATTTGCATGAAATAAAACAAACAAGCAGAACCATTAAAGCAAAACAACTACCCTTTTTAAGTTGTTAATTTCTTTAAAAGAAACCAACAAAAAGTGCTACATTTTACACTGAAGATTTTTTGCTTGCCCGTGCATCGCAGGGCAGACAGGAAGTGCCGACTTTTTTTTCCGCAAAGGTGGCGGATAAGCGATTCCCTTCTTTAACTTCAGAAAAGGCTCAAAAGTTATGGGCTTAAACACAGAAATATGCCATGCATTGTTTTGTTTTCAGATTTGCTTTTTGAATGAATAATGTGTGAAATGTACGTTTGTTTGACCAGCATTTTGTGCAGGGTCCGTTTTGCTTGATCGTATTTTTGTGAAGGGTCCGTTTTGCTCGATAGTATTTTTGTGAAGGGTCCGTTTTGCTTGATCGTATTTTTGTGAAGGGTCCGTTAACGGACCCGAATTTCCTCTGGCCAAACCCCTGGATGCTTCTGCATTTTACAGAGTATAAATATGATTTTTCTTTCCTCTTCTTCCTTTTCTTTTTTTTTTTTTCCTTTCTTTTTCTAGTCCGCTCCAGATGTCATCCCCTTAAAGGGCGACACCTGGGTCGGACCGCCCCCTTGTAGCAACATTACTGCTTCTGTACATTTTACAGATCTCTTTTAAATATACTATTAGCAATGCCTACAATAATACCTATTGAACCAATTGAAAATACAATGATTTTTATCGAAATAGTTTCATTTCATTTTTTCTTTTTAATTTTTCTTCTAAGCAAGCATTGCTTTATCCAAAAAAGTCACAACTTTTTTTTCAAATTTATAAAAATGACTGTTTTTTACTTCCAGAGATTCCCCCAAGATTGAAAAGTGGCAGGGTGCTACTGTAGAAAAAAAGGGCTCTTTTTAATTTTTAGGGCATTTTTTTTTTTTTTTTTTGAAAGCATAGGACGTGTATAAGTTGAACGGTGGGGTACATTTGCCTGTAGCAAATGGAACACAGTTGAATTTATTATAACCAAAATTTGTCATTGGGCTCCAGGGGGGAGGGGGGCATATGCAGACTTAGATAAAATGTAAAACTGTCTGCAAACTTAAATAATTTCTTTAAAATTTTCTGCAAAAAAAAGTGGGCTTCTGAATCCTAAAGTGCTACCAACAACAAAAATATCAAGTTGTATGAAGTGCAGGTTCTACCATGAGGTTGGTTGTCAATCCGTCATGATTAATGAATGTGTCAGTTTCGTATGTAACAAGCTACTGCCCCCACAATGAACAAAATCAAGACATGTTTCAGATAGAAAACTTCCTAAATTTATAACTTTTTTAACAAAATGCAAAAATTTTCTGCAAACTTCGAAAGTTTTCTGCGAACGGCGTTCGCGAGTTCGTCTATATTATCTGGGTTTGGGCTATGCATGCTTAAGAAAACACAAATATGTATTGTTGATGTAACAGTGTCAAAACTGAGGTTTGAGTGTGTGTGTGCATTTTTTTTTTTTTTTTTTTACCAATATGAATCTAGTTTTGAGAGCAGTATTGAGAAAATCCTGAACATCAGGAACATCATCCTCTGTATTGAGTGACAGAAGCACCTACATGCAAAAGGGATTAAAAGTAAAACTAAGGATAAAAGCAGTTGGCTGTACATAATTGGCCAGAAAGTATGCATTGGTTTCTTACTCAACAAAAGAAATCATCAGCTTCGTACCAATCCAAGTTAGGGAGGGGATCACAGGAGAGATAAAACAAGGTGGGGGATTTGCTTCTTTTACATTTTGTGGTAGTCGTTGTCCAAAATCACCAGTGCACTGGTTTCTAAACAAAAAGGCAAGAAGGGTGCTGTTTCAGTAATAAAAGGGCAAGAAGGGCACATTTCTGGAATAAAAGAGCTTGAGCTCTGTACTTCTATGTATTGGTTATCAGCACACCAAAAACTTAAACTGGCAAAAAATGGTTTAAAAAATTCAATCTAAGTTTCCAAATGATTCAAAATAAATTGGAATATGATTTAAAGGTTTTTGTTATCAGTCTATGGATATTCATCTTAGGGATCACATGAACTATTCTTGGCCAAAGGTGAATTTAACACACTAATATATGATTCAGAAAAGATAGCTACACTTAAATGTACGTTCAGAGATTTGCAATATGAAGGACAAGAAGTCCCATTATCGTGAATTGATTTGGTAAGTGGAGATTTTTTTTTTTCTTGACTCATACATAGAATACAGTTGTATTTTATGAATAAAGCATTTGCAAATTCCTCAAACATTTTGTAATTTTGAAAAATATTCAATTGGTACAACCATTGGTCGAGTACCTGATCAAAATCTAGCCGAATACCGAGTATTTACCAAGCAATTGGTAAATCAGTAGAAAATATATTTTCGAAAATATCCGCCTAATCTAGCCGCCTTGGTGGCTAGTATTCATATAATTTTTGATTATTGTAATATGTGATGTTTCACATATTTTAGAAAAAATATTTTTCTTGAAATTTTTGATTTTGATTACTTTAGTACATGCTGGTTTACTATTTTTTTTTTCTTTTTTTGGTTTTTGTTAGCTGCTTTTACAAAATTATTTAATTTAGAAATGAAAAATATGAATAGTGCACAATCATAAGACATTTTCTTTTCTGACTAATGTTTAACATTTATCTAGGTATTTTAAAGCTATATTACAGTATTACTACACATTAGCCAGCATGCCGCAAAATTCGAGGGTCACCAGGTTTTTAGCAACCCTAGCTCGTTCTTTTCAGACATGCTGGAAAAACTGAGCTTAAAAAAATTAATACTAGAGCTCAGTATGGCCAAAGCGCCAAATACCGAAACTGGCTGGTTATAGATTAAAGTTTTTAGCATTAAATGCATAATACATGCATCATACAATAGTATAGGTACTACATATGTGTTAATATTCTTTGTGTAGCACAACATTTTTAACTTATTGTCTCATTTTTAAATTAATTTTACTCATTAAAGCATTTTTTTTTTAGAGGTAGTACCAGAAAAGAAGATATTTTTCTTTTTTAAATATTTTTAAAAAGTAATATGGAGCATTATTTGGAACATGAAAAGCATGTTCTACACTTAAGTTGATGTTTATAATAAAACCTACTGACGTGATCAAATACTAAATCACAAAATTATTTAACTAGAAATTAGCTGCTAGTTATATATATATATATATATATATATATATATGTATATTATAACCTAGCTTTATAATCTTAGTTACATTATAATATGTAATCATCATTTAAACAATATTCTTAATTAAAAATTTTTGAAGTTGATTTGTATTTGTTAGTTACATTGATTCAGTTATTTAAATTTATCAAAATGAATGATGTTGCAGGGTTAGATTTTTGTACAGAAAGCAGGACAAGGGGTCATTGTTTTAAGCTGTTCAAATCTCAGGCTAATCTGGAAATTCGAAAAAATTACTATTTTAGCAGGGTAGTGGGAACTTGGATCAGTTTACCGGAAGAGGCTGTAAGGAGCAATGGAGTAGATAGCTTTAAGAAGGATCTTCATTGGGGAGAAGGGACAGACTAGGACCAGCCCAGTTGGGCCCAGAGCCTGCTGCTGGTCGTCACATTTGTATTTGTATATTTACCATCAAAAATTTATATTTTGAGTCAGATGTTAAATCCGTTTAATTTTGGAACTGTTGATTTCAAAAATAATAAAATTAAAAGTAAGCTTTTTTTTTAAAGTAACAAATGAAATCGAAACTTAATATCTTGCATGAAAATTTGATATGCAAGGAAAGGGCACTCTTCTCGTATTTTACTTGATAAAAAATAAATAAAAATTCAGTTTCAATTTATTTTTTGTTAACTCGCAGGATATGGGGCATTTCACAGTATTTGTGACATAGGGGTGTCCAAAACAAAATCTTTTAAAAGTTAAAATTTTTTATATATATTGAAAAAGTACATTCTAAAGTATATAAATATCATATTGTTTTCATAGTTCACTTTATATTATATTTGTAATTGCTTTCAGAACATTGAAAATGCAATTTTCACTGTTACGGACTCTACATTGATTTTTTCTTTAAAAACTAAACTTTTATTCCAATTATTGTTACAGACTCTACAGTCATCATTTTCACAATCCATAATTTTTTATAGAACGCACTTTTTGATTCAAATTGGTAGCCATATTAGAGGTGAGCCTTTACTTTAGCTGTCTCAAGTACCAGTTTTGGCTTAAAAATCGGTTAAGCCAGTGAAAATTGTATTTTCAATGTTCTGAGTGCAATTACAAACATAATATAAAGTGAACTATGAAAACAAATTTTAAACTTTTAAAAAGTTTTGCTACGGACACCCCTATGTCACAAATACCGTGAAATGCCCCATATGTTATAATCCTGGACTACTACTAATAATCTTGATAAAAACAGTGGAACCCTGATTTTAAGTTACCTGTTTGTACCCCGCAAATGTAAACCAAGAGGCAAATCTGCAAAAAGTTGTTGTATAGAGCAATTTATAAATGAAATTGTAACTAAAAACAAAAAGCAAGTAATGATTACAGATTTCTTCCACTAGTTCACTGTGTAAGTGTGCATTTTTTAAAAATATCCTTAGGTTCTTATCCTCAATCCCGATTTTATGTTTTTCTGCTTGGTAGGTTTCTTTTTTCACTGGTGTGACAGATAACATAAAATCCGAGTTCTATTGTATCTACAAAATGAGTCGAGTTTCATCAGCATATTAATCAATTCAACAAAAACTGAATTTTTTTCCAAAACTCTATTTAATAAAAAATGATTTCGAAAAAATCCTAGCTAGATAGATGCTAAAAATTGACTTTTTTTTTGTAATTGTCAACACTAGAAATGTTTAAAATAATAACAAGAGTAAAAAACTATAACCCAACACCAAAAAAAATAAAAAAAGCACTGAAAGGTAAGAAACAAGATAGGTGCTATTTAATATCATCGTCTTATTAAATAAAACAAGAAGTTTGATATCTTAGCTATACTTGTTTATTTAGTTCTACGACTTGAACCCTTGTGCAAGTTCCACATTAACAACATAATTCAATTCAAATGCTGTAGTCGTGCGTTGTCAACTACATAAAAACAATTTGATAGAATAACATTATAACCTAATTTACCATTCTTGTATATATATAGATCAAACTAATATGTTTGCTTGTGTATCAAGTTTAAATGCTTGCTTTCTGTAGTTGAAAACGCACGACTACAGCATTTGAATTGAATTATGTTGTTAATGTGGAACTTGCAGAGGGTTCAAGTCGTAGAACTAAATAAACAGGTATAGCTAAGATATCAAACGTCTTGTTTTATTTAATAAGACAATGATATTAAATAGCAGAGTACCTATCTTGTTTCTTACCTTTCAGTGCTTTTTTTTTTGTAGTCTGGTTATAGTTTTTTAAACTTGTTATTATTTCTGACTTTTTAGAGCTTTTTTGTAGTCGGGTTACAGGTTTTTAAAACTTTATTTTACTCCACTGTATTTTAGCAAATGAATATACATTACAAAATTAAATGTACATAACGAAAAAATATGAAAAGTTATTTAGGTAATTTTTATTGAGCAGTGTCAAAACTTCTCAGCCATTCCATCAAAGACTCTGAATAATAAGGGTTGCTTAAAAGTTTCCGTGGGTTCAGATCGCTTATCAATAAACCCTCCAATGTCCTTACCCTACTTACCCATGTAGCACAAACGGTTGGGGAATGGTTGGCCAACCGTTTCGCACGGAAGTGATGGTTGGGGAATGGTTGGTTGCCGACCAACAGTAAGCGAACGATGGCCCAACCGTTTCTGCAAACTGTTGGGCCAATCGCGAAAATTTTTGATGGCCCATCCAAATTTGAAATCTGTCGGCCCTACTAAAAATAGTTCAGTTGGGCCTACATTGGGAAACCGTCCTTTGCTGAAAGTATTTTCTAATTTTTCCAGATTGTAAATAAATTAAAATTAAAAGTTTTCTACAATGCTTCATTGCATTTTTCATGCTTTACTGCAAAGTTTTAGAAAATATATTTTCTTACAGTAAAATAATAATAGTTACACATTTTCCGGACGATTTTTACATTTCTTTTCTTTAATCAACAGTAACATATTTACACCAATATATTTTTTGCTTGCTGGAAAATATTTTTAGTTTTCCCATTTTTAAGAAACATGTTTCACCGATTTCGTGAAAACCTTCAAAATAGATTCAATAAAAAGATCAGTTATTAATCATTTAATAAAGATAATTTGTTCTAACTATGAAAGTTTATTTTTGTTGTAAGATGAAAAATACTAAACTCCAAGTATTATATTATAAATCTCGACAAAGAGTATTTAAAACTGTTTGTAGTATGTAAGTTTTAAAAAAAAAACCCTATCTTTGCATTTTTAAATATTACTTGAAATATTATTATTATTCATCGAAGAAAGATTCGTGATGACGTCAATTTCTGTGTCTAAAAAAGCAGAAATAATATACTTTCTTCTTCAGAATTATAATTTTCGACAAACTATAGTTAAAAAATCGTCATTCCATTTTTTATTCTTCATTCTGATTTAAAATAGCTTATCGAAAAATGCAAGATGAAAAACATCAATTCCACAGAAATCGTAAACGTACAAAAAGCTTACAGACACTTTGGATGGCATGGAATTGTGGTGTGATCATATGGCGCGGAGCTCGTAATCGAAAGGTCCGGGTTTCAAACCCCGAGCGGGAACAAAGCGTCAATCCTGTTGAGAACGGTTTGGGATTGCTGCACCGAGTATTTTTCATGGAAAAAAAAAGGAACACAAAAAAAATATTTTTCGACGGTTGGGAAGACCGTCGGCACTCTGTGGTTGGGCCATCGTCGGGCTTCCACTGTTGGTGAATGGTTGCCAAAGCGGCCATTTCGTATCGTTGCCGTGCAGTAAAACCGTTGGCCAACCATTCCCCAACGGTTTGTGCTACTTGGGAATAGGACGTAAACTTGGCCCTTTGAAAAAAATCGTCTTGAGTTAAAATTGCTTTTAACTAATTTCATGCTAAAATCTAGGTCAGCCTTAAACTGGAAATTCATTGTTGATTGCGACTTTTGTTTGAACTAAAACACATTTAGATACAAAAATATCGGTAAAAATCGGTGCTTGTCTAGAAATAATCGATCTTTTCTCTTGTTAAATTCTAGTAAAATTTAGCCTAATGACACTCGAGACTTGAAAACGAATCGATTGGCACCTCATTCATTAAAATCGAATGAATAGTTTAGGAGCTACTTTGGAACATCCTTAACCACGAACATAGCCAGACTGCTAAAAACATAACACTTCCTTTAGGAATGAAGGCTTTCACGGCCGGAGTAAATACTAGTTAAGGATTCCGGGCTGTTGTGCCGTGGTCTGAATTCAGACCACGGCACAACAGCCCGGAATCCTTAACTAGTACTTCCTTTAGACTTTGCCGTAGTCGGGTAAAAAAGCCCCATTTTACTAGCTTCATTTAATATAAACTAAAGTTGTTCATATAATTATTAACTAAATGAAACTTAATTTAACTTATTTATTTCATAAGAACTTTCAGTTGAATTAGAATATACTGTTAATTATAGAACACAGTTTCTGGTTCCCAAGGGTTCAACTATAATCATTTTAACTTAATTTTCTTCTATTTTATAACTGTGCACAGCTTAAAGAACAATATTTTATGTATTTGTAACTGTAAAATGACAATTTACAACAAATAATTATAGGCCAAATCACACCTCATGCTTATGCCTGGCCGAAGCTTTACGAAATTGTCCGGACTACAAAAAGAACCCCATACCTAAAAAGCTTAGAGCCGCGTTGGACCTAACTAAAGCCCTACTAATTTTAAGCTGATGCATACAATTAATTTTGTAAATGTCATGTTTTGCGACTCTAGCGATAGGTATGTCATCAAGATTTCGTGAGTCTTGTGATTAAAAAAGACAAGTGAAAATAGCAATTTAAAAATCTTTCAAAAACAAAATAATTAATAAATAATAACTGCTAAACTAAAATGTAATTGCATATCGAATGTTCAAAACTATATTATTTCCCAAAACAAATAAACCCAGTTAAAACCACTCCCACGCCTGCGTGTCCCACAATAGTTTCCCCATTAGAATAAAAAATTCGCATTGAGCAAAAGCATTTTTTGTTTCAGAAATACGATTTTTAAATTTCTCACATACCGGAAGATTAAGACATATGAAAAATAGAGCGATGCAAAACAGTATGACATTTTATACGAGATGTCAAATAAAGATGAAAATTGCTTGCCTGATTGATAAAAAAGGACACAAACGAAATTAATTCGCTGTTGAAACTGTATTATATTCTTAATTTATCAAAACCGATAGGAGAAACATACTTTAACATTTACAAACAGCATTAAAATACGACAAAATTTAAACTGGCTTACATGTTGCCAAATTTAGCAGATCCACCTGTAATGTAATGCCTTAAGAGAGAGAAAAGGGTGGAAACTAATCACGTGGTCCGTGAGTTTATTTTCATCGCAAATTCTAAAAGTTTCTTTTTTAATTTAAAGTTGGGAATTGACTTTAGTTTTTTGACTTTTTTCTGCTTTCATTTCGCATGAAACAGAAAGGTTTCATAATGCTTTGCTTCTGTTTGGTGTTTGGATCAGAGCAAAATCGCTTGTTAAAGTATATTAGTCTAGCACTGAGTTACACGGGGAGATATTTTTTATAGGTCAATAAAGGGGTGAAGAGCGTACTTATAAATTTTGCAGGAGGCGCACCTAATTCTATGTAAGCTACTGTTAGTGAGATAAAGTATAATCTTCTGTACATGAAACACACCGCCAGCTCGGTTATTACATCCAGATACTGAATTTTCGTCCTTATTATGAACTCATCAGTCTGGAATAAAAAGTACCCGAGCTGGTTCTACTGCTTATAAGCAGTAGTTTGTAATGCTTGTTAGTTTGTAAGATCCCTAATATGAGAAGGGAAGAATTCTTGAAGCAAGTATCTCAAATTTGAGAGTCTGGGGTGGAGTTCAACTGCCCCCTGGCTTTGGGAATTTATGTGAGTGGGTGTTATTTATGCATTTTTTCGTACAATTCACTTATAATATATACTATTAGCCCCCCCCCCTCCCCCCCACTCCTCCGAAAGTTTTAAATGACAGAGTTAGTCATTTGATAAGTTTTAAAATAAAATATTGGAAGAAAGCAAGTTTCCTTTAATATTTCGCTTAAAACGCGTCTCTCATGCGTTGTTTGGATCATGCGTTGTTTGGGTCATACAACTTGAAATCTTTACCTTCGCTCTTCCTGGACTTGCTCCCTACAGTTACAATTCTCTGCTGTAGGCGTAGGATCCATCTATTCAAAATCAGACAATAAAACTCTCCAGATGAATTTTGTCCTGAATGAACAATTCTGCATTTTTTTTTTGTTGACCGTCTTTGAAAATTAAAAAAAAAAAAAAAAAATTGTCATCCGTTCCTAATCATTCTTATTAATAGCTCTTAAAAGCATGCAGAGCTGTGATCTATAGTCTTTGGAAGCTTTTTCATTTTTTCTTCATTAACAACTCTCCACATAACCTATATAACTTACTAAACCTGCGAATATATTAATGTTCTGTAAAAAACCTTCTAATAAAACAAAAGGCTGGATCAAGCATCAGGTTTTAGAGGGGGTAATTTCAGAGGAGTTAAAATTTTTTTTTTAGAATCTGCCAGATGGGTGAAACAAAAACCCACCTACTTACATAGACCATGTCCTGCCCAATGAGACATCTGCCTTAACCATGCAAAATGAAAATGTTTTTTCTCTTTGGCAGATTTTTTTTAAAAATAAGAGGACCTGTTGAAGGTAAGCAGGGTGACGTATTAAAGCTCTAGAACCAATACCACCATTGCCAATCCCATATCATCTCTTCGAAGGGCAAAACTTCTGGCAGCAATCTGGACAGATCTAGATATTGTACTGACGGAGTCAGTATTGCGTATTTAATACTGCATAAAGATTAAAAAATCAAAATTGTTATAACAAGACGTATGCAATATTTACATATATCTTGACAAATCAATATTGATTTCATCCTGAAATACCAAGATTATAAATTCTTGTCAGCGTCAGGATCAAAAAGAATGTTCTTGATATCTTATTGTTGCAGTCAAGATGCATAGATCATTGCAAGATCTTGCCATATGCGCAGTATCAGATTCATCGATGTGTGGAGTTATTGTAAGCGAGATTGGATTGCTAGGGATGGCCTGCATCTGAGTTCTACAGGGGTTAAAATGGTTAGTGGTTTGGTTTTGGAGTATTCTGAGTCAAAAAACTAAGTTTGAAGGGGGGGCAGGGTTCACGGAGAAGGTTGCAAAAATATGCAAACTATTTGGGTTTAATTAGGAATGGTAATAAGGAGGAAAATAAGAGTAGTCATTTCAACAATTTTGATTCAAGAAATCGTAAGGGGTTGAATAAAAACAAGTTGAGCATGCTTAAGGTTTTTTATACCAATGCTCGCAGTATTAGGAACAAGATGGAAGAATTAAAAAGCATAATCACAAATGAAAATTTGGATGTAATAGGGTAGTTGTGACCTATTAAAAATCCCCATTTTGATCATTAAATATTGTTACTTGACCCTCAAAACTCCAAAATTCACCACTGCCGTATTTTAAAACACAACGATTGATTTTTAATGAATTTTTAAAAATCCGACGCGCAAAAGCGCGCTTTTTTGAGACGTCACGAGTTACGTCACTCGGCCTCAATCCTCAGCTCTACGCGACGGTCCCGTGTTATCGCTACGGACATTTTGAGCGCGTAGTTATTTTTAATTTTTAGATATTTAATAATCCTTTTGATGCATGATGGAGACAGGATACGTCAAAGGACAGTTCAACAATCTCCCTCAAGTGACATCAATGATGGTTTTTGCCTATTTTCGAGAGGACGAGCGATTTAAATCTTCCAAAATCGCGAGGAGTTAATACTCTTCAAGTGCGTCTTCAACGTAGCCAAGCGTTTCCCTCGCTTCTCCCAGTCGGCTGAGGCGCGGCGGAAGTACCGATGACGTTTCTTCCGCAGCCGAGTGACGTCACATTTTCTTGAACTTTAAAAATTATTTTAAAAAAAACTACTTATCGTATCGCAAAAATTTTTTCACCGATGATGTTCACACATGTTACTCTATCATAAAAAAATAAAATTGAAAAATCGAAAACTACCCTATTGGAGTTACCGAGACATGGGCTACCAAAAATGATGATGATTTATTGTGTATTCCTGGGTATAATTTGTTTAGACAAGATAGAGTAGGTAAAAGAGGTGGTGGGGTTTTATTTTATGTTAGAGATACTTTAACTTGCAATGAATTGGCAATAAATGACAAACCTAATGATATTGACATGGTTTGGCTAGAATTGATGAGCGGTAAGGGTAAAAAATTACGTTTGGGTAACATTTATAGGCCACCTAATCTAAGCCAGGGTCAAGATGAACAGATGTATCGTATTATTAGAGACATGTCGAGTAAGGGACCGGTAATTATAATGGGGGATTTCAATTTTCCGGGCATTGATTGGAATAATTCTTACCCCAATAATAGTAGAGAAGAGGAATTTCTAAAAGTAATTGGTGACTGTTTTTTAGATCAAGTTGTTTCTGAGGGAACACGGCAGGATACTGTTTTGGATCTTGTTTTCTGCAATGTTGAAGGCTCTGTACAGGCATTATGTGTAGGGGAGCATATTGGGGATAGTGACCACAACAGCATTAGGTTTGGGATTAAGTTTGATATGCACAAAGACAAAAATTTTAGGTTTGTACCTAATTTCAGAAATACTGATTTTGTCGCACTCAGGCAGAGTTTGAAAGCGGTTTTTTCATCAGGTTTGGACAATAACGATGTAAATTTGCAGTGGACAGAGTTTAAGGAAAAACTAGCAAAAACAGTTGGAGATTTTGTTCCTTTTAGGAGAAAAGGGGTAAACACAAAAATTTGGCCCATGTGGTTCACTAGGGAAACTAAGGATGCTCTAAATCGTAAGCAAGCTTCTTTTCGTCGATTAAAAGAAACTGGTCACAGCGCAGACAGGCTACAGTATTGTGAGGCTAGGCGTAGTTTTAAGTATTTGGTACGGTTTCAGAAAAGAGAATTGGAACAAAAGCTGGCAGATAATATTGACAGGAATCCAAAGGAGTTTTTTGCATACGCAAATTCTGGGAAAGTTCGAAATAGTCAAATTGGGCCACTAGTAGATGAGCATGGAAATTTAATTCAGAATGATGGTGATATAGCAAATGTTCTAAATGACTTTTTTTCCAGTGTTTTTAACGATAACTGTATCTCAACAGTTGACACAAGCAAGACACAAGCTACTACACAGCTTGAGGACTTTGTATTTTCCAGGGAGGACGTTTTACTTTATTTGAAAAAAATTAAAACCACAAAAGCTCCGGGACCAGATAATATTTATCCAAAAATTCTAGTAGAATGTGCAGAGGAATTAGTTGACGCTATAGTTAATATATTCAATGCTTCGTATAACTCAGGGATAGTGCCAGAGGACTGGAAACTAGCTAACATTACACCACTCTTCAAGAAAGGGTCTAGAGGTAATGCAGGAAATTATAGGCCTGTGAGTCTGACTTCAGTGGTATGTAAAATTTTTGAAACATTGATCAAAATTAAGATTATGAATTTCTTAGAAAATAATGGGCTGTTGAGTAGTTTGCAGTATGGTTTCAGAAAAGGTAAATCGTGTGCTACTAATTTATTACATTTCTACGACAAGGTTACCTTGGCTTTAGATAGCAAAAAATGCGTAGATGTTGTTTACATAGATTTTCAAAAAGCTTTCGATAAGGTACCGCATGTAGCACTACTCAGCAAATTAGCTGGTATAGGGGTAGGAGGTAAAATTCTAGTTTGGGTTAGGAATTGCCCTACAAGCAAAATTTCTTGCATCAGCCTTGACAGATCTTGATAATGTACTGATGGCGTCAGTATTAAATTTAAATTACTGCATACAGACTGTATAAAGATTAAAAAGTAAATATTGCAAAAACAGCACGTATGCAAGATTATATTCATCTTTCAATGTCCATACTGATTTCCTCCTGCAATATTAAGACTGAATACATGTTGTCAGCGTCAGGATTCAAAAGGAGAAATTGAGAAACACTGGTTTCATGCTGTTGCCGTCAGGGTCATTAGCAAACAAAGACCCACGCTCCCGACCCACCTGGATCTTTGTTGAAAGTCACGCATGCGCACTTTTATTCCCAGCATTCCTAGTTTCTTGTATCGTGGGTTTTTTTCTTCGGCGTTATCAAGAACATGAGAGCGAGTTAGCTTGCACGTGGTATGATACGCAGTTTGGCTTCGTTAAAAATCTGTTTGCTTAAGCGTGGAATATGATTGTGTTAGAAATTATTTGAATCATTCTTAACTGCCTTTATTTAACAAGTGCTATGCACAATAAATATCGCGATCAATGGCAGAAATTGGCAAAAATAAAGTTTTTCGTTCTTAAACAAAGCAGACAAGGGATTATACGCAGTCACGGTTTTACCATAAAATGACTTCAAGCTCGCTAGTAAGTTTAATTTTATTCAATAACTATTTATGTTATTCTTGAAAATAAATTAGTTTTTTGTCTAAGTGTATTTTTTAAGCTGACATCCACTCAGAAATGGACTTAGATTTTTTGTTCATTATCTGCGATATTTATTAATATTTCTCCATAATTTTAACCAGGCATTTTATGTATTAATAATTCGAAAAGAAGCATACATTTTTAAATAAATAAAATATTGCATTGTATTTTTAATAGTGCGACTCATTCTGTTAAGCAAAAAAAAAAAAATAATAATAATAATAATAAAATAAATAAATAATAAAAAATCTAACTATGTTTTTGCCGCTATATAAGAAGTCTATGAATTTTAACATGTAAAGTTTAATCTAAAATCAATGAAGTAATTTTCATTATCCGCAATTAAATTGCAAATCGAACGAAAGCAAATCTCTATGTGACTTTTCAATCATGTGTCAGCTAAAAAATAATTCTAAGATAAAAAAAATTTTGCTTGAAGAATAAAACGAATAGTTAGAGAATGAAATTTACTTCGTGAATTTGAAGCGAAAATAACACACAAAAAAAAAAAAAAAGAAAGAAAGAAAGACCTTGCAAGCAATTGCACCTTGCATACAGACTAATTTCACACTGTTATATCAATGTATCCTGCCATTTTAATGTCAAGATAATATGTATGCAGGATTACAATAGCTACCACTTCTTGCATGCAGATTGATTTCACACTGTTATGCCAGCATTTTGATGCTTCAAAGGCAGAGCCCACCCTGTAACTCGACTGATATTAGGCTGCATACACCTTGCCAGTCAACATTGGGGCAAGTCGCTGACAGCTCTTAGAGAGTAACATAACATTATTCAGACAGCATTTAGGCAAGGTGATATTTGCCGACGCGTTAACCTTTATGCAATCCTGAGGCAAGATATTTTGCTTGCTGGGTGGCTGACAGGAAGGAAACAAAGAGTAGTTGTTAGGGGTAACTATTCTAAATGGAGTGAAGTTTTAAGTGGGGTTCCCCAAGGATCAGTTTTAGGTCCCCTTTTGTTTATTATTTTTATGAATGACATTCATGAAAATGTTTCTGGAAACATGAATTGTTTTGCCGATGATGTCAAACTTATGGGGGTTGTGGAGAATGACGAACAAATAAATCAGCTGCAACAGGATTTGGATCATATTACTAAATGGGCAGACAAGTGGGGTATGGCAGTTAATGTTGGGAAATGTCAAGTGCTGCATTTCGGTCATGGAAATAAGCATACAAGCTATTATTTACAGGGTTCAGTCATTTAGGGCAGATAATGTTATGGATCTAGGTGTCTTAATAAATCAGGATTTCAAGTCCAGTCAACAGTGCAGCATAGCTAGTAACAAAGCCAATAGGATGCTTGGGTTTATTAATAGATCTATTTCAAACAAATCTAAGAAGGTTCTTCTGCCTCTATATAGAAGTTTGGTAAGACCTCATTTGGAGTATGCTGTTCAGTTTTGGTCTCCTTATCTGAAGAAAGACATTAATTTATTGGAAAGGGTACAAAGGAGGGCTACAAGGTTAGTGAATGGACTTTCTAATTTAGACTATGATTCCAGACTTAGAATGCTTAATATGTATAGTCTTGAGCAACGGAGAACCAGAGGGGACATGATTCAGTTATTTAAATTTATTAAAATTGTACAGTTGTTTTTGTGCGTGTAAGGGCTAAAATAGATGCTGTGTAAATTATTTTGGTTGGTTACCCTTCGCGTTGGTCGACGTTTTGGAACGAAAGTAAGAGAAAGGCAAAAGGAAAGGGACCCTAGAACTTTCTTCGCCAGATGAAATGAAGAGGGCGCCACATTCTGGCGAAAGAGGAGATTTTCCCCCCAATCCCAACCGGGGTGGACTCTTCCGCGGAGAGGAAGCGAGGAAGAAAAAAGAAAGCACGCGGGGGCATTGGTTTTTCGGTGGACATCAACTGGGGTGGACGAGCGAAGGACGGCTGCTGGACTGCGCTGCAGCAATTACGATTTCTTGTGCGGAGAGGTTACTGGTTCCATGCGGTAATGTGCTCAACAACGGCCCCGAAAAAGGCAGCGAATGTGCTCAACAACGCCCCCGCAGAAGGCAGCCCATCTTCTACCTACTGAGTAAAAGTTTTGTGGGACTGATTACGTCGCCATTTCGTCGGAGCGCTGGGGGCCCCCACCACCTGTTTCTGCAGAGACTTTTATCCGAGAAACTGTAAGTGTTACGCTTCGTTTTGTGACCAACCTTCTCTGTTCGTGCAATGTTTTTCTATTATATTTATGCTATCTACATTGTATGGCGATATGAAAATGATTGCATTAAACCTTGTGACTGTGCTTAATGACTTTAGTTAGTTTTTTGTGTCACGTGTCTGCTGGTTTTCTTTGCGCTGGCAAGACCAAGGAAATAGTTACGTTTCGGCTTTCCTGTTGTCCCATGTGATGAGTTTAGCCCAATGTTATTTCATATTTTTTAAATTTTGGACACGATGCTTTCAGATTATGTTTCCTCGGAATTGGTTTAATGATCAAGTACTGAACCTGGGTGAGCTTAAAATATACGATCTCAAAAGGATACAAGTTGTCGTTTGTTTTGTTACAAGTGGTTGTTTTTCCCCCCTCGTTTTTCTTGTATATAACAAGAATTCTGCACAATGGTGCCGTCGCCATTTTCATTTCATATTGCCATACAAGCTGTTTTTGGAGGTAACGGTGTGGACCTAGTTTAGTGCGTTATGTATAAAGTTTTATGCTTATTCTTCGTGGTTGAGAATTATTTTGTTTAGAAGTTTTTTTTTTTTTGGTGTAATTCATTGGAGTTATTTTGGTGTGATTCGTATTTCGTATTGTAAACAAAATGACTACACAGGAACCATTGGTTGGCTCTTTCACGCCGTTTGGGCTAAATTTTTTTCAACTATCGAACTTGCCAGTGTTTAAAGGCAGAGATTCAACGGTTAGTTTAGAGGAGTTTTTAGAAAGGATTACTGAGGCCGCGGTACAATGGAAGTGGAGTGATTCAGAAAAGTTGTTTGCTTTAAAAGATAGATTGTATGGGGAAGCTAGGGAATGTATTAGAGAATTAGGGGAAGACGAGAGGGATTTCGATAACTTAGTTCGTGTACTTAGAAAGAATTTTTGCCGTACTGTGCCTCCTAGTGTAGCCTTGCATGATTTTTTAACATTTAGACAGCCGTCGGATATGCCTGTTGAACGTTTCCTAGCCCAAGCTGAGCAAAAAAGTAGAAACCTAGATTTTGCTACGTCAGGGGAATCAATTGCTGAGAAACAGGAATCGGCAGAAAAGCAACGAAAGCATTTTTTGAAAAGCATGCTGTTGTCAAATCTATGTCCTGAAATTCTTAGAGGAGTAATTTCAAAAAATCCCCAGACCGTGGATGAGGTTAAGAAAGCAGCTTGTATAGAGGAATTGGCGTGGAAGAGCTCTCGATCGAATTCCAATCCTTTCGCTCAGTACCAAGAGACTCCACAGATTTTCCATGTCACCCGCGAGCAAAACGATATAGAAAATAGATTAACCAATATTTGCGAAAATTTGACGAAACAAATGTCACTTTTGCAAGATAAAGTAATTGGCTTAGAGAGGGAAATGGCAAATTCTAATCGTAGAGTTAATAATGCAAATTATAGAGGTCGTAGAAGAATTGGGCCATGTTTTTTTTGTAACCGCATGGGACATTTGAGACGTGACTGCAGTGAGGATCCTTCCAATCGAAATAACGACAATTTAAACTAAGGAGGGGAGCTGTGATTGCTCCTGCACAAGCAGTTAGTCCCCAATTTTCTAAGGAGATTCTTTTCCAGCATGAGGGTAACTGTATGTTACCCATTATTGGTGTACAAATTGATAATATGAATTTTTGTGCCCTCTGCGATACAGGGGCGTCCTTAAATATTATTGAAAGACAGTGTATTCCCAAAGATGTTGTTTTAAATGAGTGTAACATTGTCATTAAAACTGTAGCGGAAAAATGCGTATCATTGAACGAAATGGTTAAGCTACCACTTACAATTGATGGGAATACCAGAAATGTTTCATTTTATGTTGCTAATTTTTCTTTATCGAGTAATTTTAACCTTATACTGGGTAATATGTTTTTGATAGATAACAAATGCATAATTAACTATAATGATAATAGCATCTCTTTTGATAAGTTTTCTTGTTCTTGGTCTCCAGGTGGAGAGCACTCTAATGCGAAAGCAAAGGTAGTTATGACTAGTGAGACGCTTGAACATGAAAAGACTTTGGTGCATAATGAAATTATTAATGATAGAACAGAGATAACCTTGACTAATGAGACTTGTAACCATGAAGAGGGTTTAAAGGGTAGCGAGACAATTGATGAGGGAACTAATGTGGAAAATAATTATGCTTATGTACACAGTAAAAGTAGCTTACAGCCTTTCTCACAGACCTTAATTAACGTTAGATTAAAACAACCCATTAATTCGGATATTTTTATGGTTGAGTCGTGTAATAAGTCTGAGAGAGAGTACTTCGTTGCTCGTTCTGTGCATAGGTCTAATAAAAATTTAGTTTTTCCCGTTCTAGTTTTGAATCCTACTGATGAGGTAATTCACTTAAATAAGTTAACCAAAATTGTGAATTGTTCGCCTATAATTTCTGAAAATGATATTAAAAATGAAGTCTTCGCTGTTGAGTCAGATACGCAATGGGGGGAGTGCACTGAAGTTGATTTGCAGTGGGATGAGGATTTTAATCTGTCACATTTAAATTTGGAAATTAAAGTAAAACTTTTAGAATTTTTAGAAAAGAACAAAGATGTTTTTGCCAAGTCCGTTCTTCAGTTACCGGGTTGCGACACTGTTTTGCATAAAGTCCCTTTAACGGATGGAGAGCCTGTGACAAAACGCCCTTACAAGGTGCCTTACAATTTAAGAAAGGAGATGAATAACCAATTAGACATTTTAATTGAGTCCGGCATCCTGGAGCCGTCTACTTCTGCGTTTTCTGCTCCTATTTTTCTGGTTAAGAAGAGCTCCGGGGAGTTTAGGCTTGTTACTGATTTCAGAGCTTTAAACGCGAAAGTTATTCCCGATTCTTATCCTATTCCTATTATCAGTGAGGCAATTGACAATTTAAGTTCAGGGACTATTTTTTCTACGCTTGACTTAACAAGCGGGTTTTTCCAACAAATCGTGGCACCCGAAGATAGGCATAAATTAGCCGTTGCCTCACACAGAGGCCTGTATCAATTTACGCGGTCTCCTTTCGGTCTCCGGACCTCTGCTAATTCCTTTCAGCGTCTGATGTCTATTGTTTTGTCAGGTTTGGAGCCTCTTAACATCGGTATTTATATTGATGACATTATCATTTGCAGCAAGTCTATTGAGGATCATTTTCCCAAGTTACAGGTAGTTTTTGATCGCTTGCGCCAGCATAATTTAAGATTAAAGCCAAGTAAATGTAAGTTTCTAACTGACACTATTAGGTATCTTGGTTTTCTTATTTCTAACGGAAAGGTTTACCCCGATAAAAGTAATCTGGAAATTGTTGAAAATTTTAATATCCCTAAAAGTAGAAAGGACGTCCGCTCGTTTTTAGGAGCCATTAATTATTATCGCAGATTTGTTCCTGATATTAGTCGTAGGGCTATAAATTTGACAAATTTAACAAAAGAGAAAATGAAATTTAAATGGACAAAGGAGGCTGAACAGGAGTTTTTGGATTTAAAATCAGCACTTGTTAAAGAGCCCTGTCTGTCGTTACCCGACATGACGAAAGACTTCCACCTCTATACTGACGCTAGTAAAACTGCTATAGGTAGTGTTTTATGCCAGTTGGATGAGTCAGGCTACTACAAGCCAGTTGCTTTTGGAAATAGAAAGTTAAATATGGCGGAAACTAGGTATTCCGTTACTGAAAGGGAAGCTCTTTCTATTGTGTACTTCACCAATTATTTTCGACAGTATTTGTTGGGTAGGAAGTTCTACGTGTATACCGACCACGCCCCCCTAACTGGGTCTTTGAAAATTAAAGACTCTTTTTGCCGGATTGCTAGATGGTCTCTCTCTCTCTCCCAATTTGAGTTCGAAGCGAAGTATGTCCCTGGTAAAGTCAATAGCGTGGCAGATTTTCTCAGCAGACATGTAGATAGTTGTAAGACCATCGAGGGATATCTTTTTATGAATCTTGAGTTAGACGTTATTAACCCTGAAGCCAATATCGAGATGATCAAGGAAAAACAGCTGGAAGATGAAACGTGTAAAAGGATTCGTGACCGCATAAAAAAGAAGATGCCGAATAAGCCTTTAAATCTTAAGTTCTATGAAAAAGAAGGAATACTTATGTGTACCGACACTCACATAAATGTTGAAAAGCAGAAAGAAAAGTACGTTATCCCTCAGTCCTTAATTAAGAATGTTTTCCAAATTCATCACGATTCGCCTTCCGCTTGCCACCCCGGGATTAGAAAAACTTTAAAGAAACTTAAGAGTTTATATTATTTCCCGAAACTAAGGCAGCATACCATAAATTATATTAAGTCCTGCGTAAGTTGTATGGAGCGCAACGGTCATAATCCGAAAGTAAGCGCGCCCCTGCAAAGAATTCCTGTGCCTAACGCCCCTTTTGAGAAAGTTTCTTTTGATATAGTCGGGGCTTTGCCACTTACTGAGTCTGGCAACAGGTACCTTGTTACTTTTATCGACTACTTCACACGCTGGGCGGAGGCCTTTCCTGTGCCTTGCATTTCCAGTGATGTTATTGCAGATGTGCTAATTCAGTATATTTGTCGCTATGGCACCCCGAAGAAAATAGTTTCGGATAGGGGTTTGAACCTTATTAGTGACAGCATGAAAAAGGTTTATTCTGCTTTTAACGTGGATAAAAGGGAGGTCTTAGCGTGGAGACCGCAGTCAAACGGCTGTATTGAAAGAGTTCATAAAACCTTGGGAAATTCCTTAAGCCACCTTGTAAATCCGTATCATAACGACTGGGATAAAAAGATTAATTTTGCCCTTTTAGCCTATCGAACCTCCGTTCATGATGCTACCAATTTTACACCTGCTTATCTTATGTTTGGGAGGGAATTTAATTTGCCAAATAACTTAATTAATTCTCCTAGACCCTTTTCTTACAATGACAGTTTAGATTATGCAGATGAGTTACTTGGGAATCTAAATCAGACGTATAATACTGTAAAACAAAACTTAACGCTTTCCGCTGAGAATAATGAGAAACGCAGAAGTAATAAGGCTAAGACAAAAAACTTTAAAGTTGATGATATTGTGTACTGGTACAACCCTGCTGTTAAACCTGGCCAATGTAAAAAGTTCTATAAACATAACCAGGGTCCTTTCAAAGTCACCAAAGTTTTATCCCCAGTGGTAGCTGAAATCTCAAAAGTTGATAACCCAAATAATAAGCGTTTGGCTCATTTTGAAAATTTGTCTCTGGCAACAAAGAGAAATGTTATTTTGTGTTCTAATGCTGACTCTGATGTGCCATCAGGAGACGAAGACATCGGTCAGGGCAATGAAACTACTTCTGACGAGACACAAATTTCTCCAAATGTAAATTTTCCTGGTATAGTTGGTCATTTTGTTCCTAGACCATATAATTTACGTCCACGTCGCCACGGCAGAGTGGTGAATAATAACAATTTTTAATCAAGAATGTATTGTTTTCTGTATTTATTTATGTTTGGTATTTGTGTATGTATTTTTTTTTCATGTGTATTGTTCTTTGTACCCTTCCTTCTGTGTTAATGCGCAACGGTTTCTGCTTGTCAGGTTTATTTTCGTTTCTCTGGTCCACACTGTACTTCTGCGTAGGGTTGTTTTGTGATGTTGGTTCTTGCTAGCACAAAAGCGACTGTATTTCTTTTTCTGGGGAGTTTGAGTTTGGCTCTGGCTGCCAGGGTGGTGTTTCTTTTCTAAGCGCGAGTGGGTTTGGCTAGTTTCTTGTTGGTGTAATTGGTGGTTAAAGCATTGTGGATTTTGGCGGGTGCTTTGATTTGCAAAAAAAAAAAAAAAGGCGTATTTTTTTTTTTTTTTTACGGAGGGACGGAAGTATTTGTACAGTTGTTTTTGTGCGTGTAAGGGCTAAAATAGATGCTGTGTAAATTATTTTGGTTGGTCACCCTTCGCGTTGGTCGACGTTTCGGAACGAAAGTAAGAGAAAGGCAAAAGGAAAGGGACCCTAGAACTTTCTTCGCCAGATGAAATGAAGAGGGCGCCACATTCTGGCGAAAGAGGTGATTTTCCCCCCTATCCCAACCGGGGTGGACTCTTCCGCGGAGAGGAAGCGAGGAAGAAGAAAGAAAGCACGCTGGGGCATTGGTTTTTCCGTGGACCTCAACTGGGGTGGACGAGCGAAGGAGGGCTGCTGGACTGTGCTGCAGCAATTACGATTTCTTGTGCGGAGAGGTTACTGGTTCCATGCGGTAATGTGCTCAACAACGGCCCCGAAAAAGGCAGCGAATGTGCTCAACAACGCCCCCGCAAAAGGCAGCCCATCTTCTACCTACTGAGTAAAAGTTTTGTGGGACTGATTACGTCGCCATTTCGTCGGAGCGCAGGGGGCCCCCACCACCTGTTTCTGCAGAGACTTTTATCCAAGAAACTGTAAGTGTTACGCTTCGTTTTGTGACCAACCTTCTCTGTTCGTGCAATGTTTTTCTATTATATTTATGCTATCTACATTGTATGGCGATATGAAAATGATTGCATTAAACCTTGTCACTGTGCTTAATGACTTTAGTTAGTTTTTTGTGTCACGTGTCTGCTGGTTTTCTTTGCGCTGGCAAGACCAAGGAAATAGTTACGTTTCGGCCTTCCTGTTGTCCCATGTGATGAGTTTAGCCCAATGTTATTTCATATTTTTTAAATTTTGGACACGATGCTTTCAGATTATGTTTCCTCGGAATTGGTTTAATGATCAAGTACTGAACCTGGGTGAGCTTAAAATATACGATCTCAAAAGGATATAAGTTGTCGTTTGTTTTGTTACAAGTGGTTGTTTTTCCTCCCTCGTTTTTCTTGTATATAACAAGAATTCTACACAGCATGTTTTTCGTTCTGAAGGAATACCGGTATCATCTTATTTTTTTCTGTGCATCTAGTACCCAAAATTGATCCTTACTCTTAGTCCTTCATAGGTTTTTTTCATGCTCGAAATGACGAAAATGGCACTTTTTAAACCGCGATTTGACCCGGAAAAATTTCAATTTAGGCTTAACTTAAATAGTTTCTTTTTATGCACAAATCAAAGTTCATTTTTTAAGCTTTAAAATAAGCTATGTTTGATCTTTTTACCATTTTAAATAAATTTACCAGAGCTTTTAGAAAAAAGATCAAAAATGCCGAATTTTACTCATCGGCGGAGCAAAAAAATATCTATATCTCGAGAATAAAAATTTTTCGAGAAAAAAATAAAACAGTTTGGAGGTACAGCATATTGGTACAAATTACCTACCGAATATAATCAAAATCAAAAATGGTGCGGCACGGCCCATTTGTTGATTTTATATGGAATGACCCTTCTATAAAAGTAACTTCCAATTGCACAGTCAAGGATGGACACAGGATTAGTTCTTGGGAGGGGCACCGAAAATTAAAAAGTGACCCCCCCCCCTCCCCATGCTTTGTGTGAATGTTTTATTTTTCGAAGAAATAGTTTTAAAATATTCCTTATCTTGTGATGAAATAAATTAAAAATTGTTTATCATGGAGACAAATTATTATCTTTATGTCTTTGGGAGGGGCACGGACCCGCTCGCAAGCGCAGTTCCAGAGAAGTGGGGGCGGAGGGGGGTCATAGCCCCCCCCCCCTTTAACTACCCAATACAGGCAAAAATTATATTTTTAGGACTTGTATTACTTATTTTTTTTAGGATTTATGTAGGGGACTTTGACTCCTTCCTTTCCGAAAATGACCCCCTCTAAAGCAGGAGCTGGATCCGCTCTTGCCACTCGGCTACACTTAAAATCAGCTGCTGTGCACATTAATGCTTCAAAAAAAAAAAAAAAATCCACGTATGTAAATCTAGTAAATGAATTTGAAAAATCAAGTATGAAGATCTGCACCAGATTTGAACTGTAAGAAATAAAATTTACAGTTAACTGAACGGGTATTTACTACTGAAAAAATGAGCAAAAACCATGTTTTATAAACGTTAAATATTTAAAAGACGAAATCAATCTTTTTTTTGTTTTAATTTGTATGTTCAATTTGGGTCATTCCAGCGAAAATGGTACAAATCATGTCCGAGACTTTAGAATTTTTTTTAATCAATTTTAATAACTACCACCCATTAAGTGTATTTTTTATTGGTTCTCCATTTAATTTTGTGCCATCAAGTATCAATTGATTATGTATAATCCATTTAGAAAGGACACAAAAAAAAAAAATATCTTTGTCAGAAGAAGGAGAAAATGACGTGTCCCAGATTAAAATTGCTAAAATTTTAAATGTGATTTAAAATTAAACTGAAATGTAATAAACTGAAATAAAATAAGCAATTGCATTCAATCTGATATATTTTTAAAAAAATATAGGTAGTATAACTGCCGTTGCCTTGAATTATTTAGTCAACAACCAGGGTGAGCCTAATTCTTTTCTTATGGTAGTTAATTTGAACTGTTGGATGTCCACTCTGTTACAGTTGATTTCAGGATGAAAGAAATAGATTTTTTCTTGAAATTGCAGACAGACTTACAGTTTTAGGCTGTTTATTCCACTTTATGCTTGTTCTGAGGTTCTAACTTTTCTTTGTGATTATAAAGATATTTTTAAAGGCTTATTTGTCCACTCTGTTGCACAAAGTGATCAAAATATTTAAAATCCTTTCATAAATGACTCATGTACTAGTTATTCACACTTCATGATACACAAATAAACGGAAACTCAATAAGAAAAAATATGATTAGTTGGTGGAAATGATTTAAATAGATAATCTCAAGTAAAGAGTTTCAGACATGATTTGTACGATTTTCGCTGGAATGACCCATTTGCATAAAAGTATACAGTATTTGAATTAAAAGCATATATTTTTTAAAAATTTTAAACTTTTTTTTAAGCTTATGCTTATATTCTTTTCAGAATACTTTTTATTAATTTGTTGTAATCCTGAAACATACACCACGAGCAAAGCCTGAATTACATTTAAATATTTTCCTTGTTTTAGTAAAGGCGGCTCGTACAGGGGGGCGACTGCCCCCTCACTCTCAAATGGAAAGGGGCCTTGTCCCCTCACTTTTTTCTGAGTAAAAAACTAATGATCGATTGAAATTCCTTTTTACTCGGTGGATTGATTTACTTTACGAAAGCAAAAGCTTCAAATTCCAAAAACTGGACTTTTTTCAGGTTCTTTCATTAGAATAGAACTTAGAACCGGAAGGCGGATGTCGAAAGTGGCCATCCTTTTTAATTTTTCAGGCCATATCTCGCTTTTTTTTTTCTTCAGATCATTTAATCATTAGTGTTAAAATCCAATAATATAACAAAATTAAAAAAAAAAAAAAAAACGCTCCAGAGGCGCTGCCTCTTACCCCCCCCCCCCCCCCAAGCATTCATTTCTTTTGACCCCCCACCGTTTGGGTGCACCAGCCGCCTATGGTTTTAGAAAATTAAAATATTGTAATCGCCGTCTCCATTTTATAGTTAGCGGTTTTTTTTTTTTTTGTTTTGGAAAATAATGGTGATACTGATAATTTCACAGTGTAAAATTGCAAAATGAATGAGCAAATCAATGTTCTGGACTCAAATTATCAAATTCTAAAACTCTTATCGGTGGTCATGAAGTGCGAATCCCAGACTGCATTGTGAATTCAAAGTGGTCGAGCATCTAAAGCCGCTCCGCTGCTACCCTCTCCCCAACATAAGGAACGGATTTGGTTTCCCCTTCTGGGTTACTGGAAGGCTGGGGGGGGGAGGAGTAGAGTGATTTATGACAGTCGTTTAGCAAAAGCAGGGAATAGCCTTCGTTGTGTAAAAACTCTTACTGCAGTGACATCTATATTCAATGACACAAATTAAAATAGTGTGTTGATTCAATAGTTTCTTTAAAAGCCACTCTTAAAAATATAAAACTTGATGAAAATGAAATTTAAAAAATATCAGTAAGACTACCAGAGTGTTATGAATTTTTCAGTTGTTTTTGTTGCTATATTATTGCTGTATTTTTGTGGTAGGATACAAAGTTGTTCCTTTTCTAATGCGTGTAGGGTTGCTATTCTGGAATCGTCGCCAAGGCAGATTTCATTAAAAATTGATTTAAATTTAAAAAACGCAAAACTTTTCTATGATGCTAAGGGAATTTATTCTTGACTGAAAATCACGTCGCATGGAACAAAGATTGGAATGTTATTTGAAGTTGATTTTGATTACGGAAGGTTATTCATTTTCCCTGGCGCCAAGCTCTTGGGACAACAGCCTTAACAAAAGCAGAAGTTATGCCACTTTTTCGCGATATTCGCTAGAAAAACTGCCACTTTGGCACAGTCAGGCGCAATTTCAATCAAAAAGTGCGTTTGGGAGCAGGATGGCGCAAGATTCTTTATTTGGCGCAGCACTTGCACTACTGTATTTTAGAGAATTTATCAAAATAAAAAATAATTGGTACGAAAATAACTGATAAATTAGTGATTTATAGTCGGGTTTAGAGCCCCTCCCCCCCCCCCCTCTCATTTCCTGTCACGAGTTCTCGGCGGATTTACATCGATCTCAGAAACAGTGCTGAGAGCTTTCAAAAAAGCGGATTTCCACGTTAAAGCGGAAAACTTTCATGCCTGATAAAAGCAAGAAATATTTTTGAAAAACCATAAATATTACAATAAAGGTATCAAATTTTGAAAACGGTTTGTCTAATTGTTTTCGTTGATCTTTGGAGCTACTTATTTTTTGACAGGAATTAACTATCCATCTAGGAACAAAGTTAAAATTTTGCTAGATATGTTGCACTGCAAGCTGGAGAAATATTTCAAAATTTCACGTTGCCGAGCTATTTCACTTTGCCCCACATTCCCATACTACATTTTTTTGTTATTCATCTGCAAATGCTGTTTTGAAAGTATGTTCTTTAGTGGTTTGGGGACTTGATATTTTCTTTAAGTGTATCTGCAATTTAAAATTCATAAATGATGCAATAAATAAATAGAAAAAATCAAATATTTAAAGAAATATATACATTTTATGCCTTGGTGCTAGGGACCTAATTTCTTTAAAAAATTTGAATAAATGCTTGTTTAATATCAATATGATTGTCGAAAATGTTTATTGTAATTTCAAAACTTACAAATTATGCCGACTTGTGCTTGAAAGTGTAAACTAGTAATTGTGTACTGAGCCGAATCGAAAAAATTGGGGGAGGAAGTAACTAATTGTTTAATTAGTTACTTCCTCATATCGTGCATTTGTTACCTGTTATTTTATTATTTTCCAAAGGAAATAATTGATAATTTCATATCATTTAAAAGCCATGATAGTTTTCTCAATGAGAGTCCTTCTTAATGGGTGAATAACACTTAATTTCTTGAAGGGAAAAGATGGTCTCAGTGCTTAGACTTTAAATGATACAACTGAAAGAGGGGTAAAAATGATGCAGGACTTCATGGTTTGCTAACAGCTGATGAGGAGCAAAAACAATTTTTGTTATGTTGCATCCAAGAGCACCGAAATATATACTCTGACTGCAATAAACAAACATAAAAACGATAGTAGGTTTAGCAATGTTTATTCTACTGTAATATTGTAGTAAATATATGATGTAAATAAATTGTTGTCATGTTTTTATTTATTTTATTTTTTTTTAATTTATTTATTTTAACTATTTATTTATTTTAAATTACAGATACATTTAGAGAAAGTATCAAATTCCAAAATCACTAAAGAACATACTTTCAGATGAATAACAAAAAAATGTATTTAAAATGGAAAAAGTTGACTTAAAACTTGAAAAAACCTTAATTTTGAGTAATTTCCAGGAGAAATAAATATAAATTGAGAGAAAAAACTTATATTTAGCTCTAATTATATACTTTATGCTTCATATTTTTCATCTTGATAATTTCTTAAAATTTATCTTCCATTGTTTTCAAAATACATAGAAATAAGCTATTTTTTGAAGAAAATTATGAATTTTAAGCCTCATTTGGAGTACCTAAATATTTTTTGATTTGGATAAATGCTTTTGTGGACATGTGGGGACATAGGGGAAGCGTTTTAACAACATGAATTTTTGAATTTCCAAAAATGTTTTTTTTCGATTTGGCCTAGTGAAAAAGGGCTTGTTCGCACTTTCGAACGCAAGTCAGCACGGGTTACCATTGTTCAAATTGCATTAAACTTTTTTTACAATTGTTTTGATGTAAAAGGAAAAAAATAAGAGGGTATGCGTTACAAAATTCCGACTTTCGGTTTTTTTTGGGACACCCTAATGTACATTATGGTCTCCCTAAAAAAACCAAAAGCTTTTTTCCTTTTATATCAAAACAATTGTAAAAAAAAGTTTCCCGCAATTTGAACAAGTTCAACCCGTTCCAACTTAGGCCTGAAAGTGCAAATTAGCACTTGTTCACTAGATCGAAGCAAAAAAATTTTTTGGGGGAAATTTGAAATTTCAGGTCAACAAAACGTTTCTCTCATATCTTCATATGAAAAAGAAAAACATTTATCCAAAGTAAAAAATGTTTAGGTACCCTACACAAAGCTTAAAACGTGTAATTTTCTCAAACAAATGATTTTTTTTTTCTACATATTTTTTTTTTAAATAAAAGATAAATTTTTAAAAAATATTAAGTTGAAAAATATAAACTATAAAGCATGTAAACAACCTGAAACAGGAGATTTTACCCTCATACAATATTTCAGTTTGCCATATATTACTCAAAATACGGATTTTTTCCAAGTTTAAGTTAAATTTTTCATTTTAAATATAAAATCCTTTTATTATTAATCTGCAAATGTTGGTTTGAAAGTGTGTTCTCTAATGATTTCGGAACTTGATATTTTCACATAATTTACCTCAGTTTTAGAAATGAATAAATAAATAAATAGAAAAGAATCAAACTTTTTTGAGGAAATAAATTTTAGACTTTGTGCTGAAAATCTAATTTTTTTTTTTCAAACTAGAATGAATGTTTTTTACATCAAACTAATTACAAAAAATGTTTAATGTAATTTGAAAAAAGACAAATTGTGACTGCTGACTTTGAAAGTGCGAACTAGTACTTTTGAACTGAGCGGAACAAAAAAAAAAAAAAAAAATTTGGGGGAAATTCGAAATTTCAAGTCGATATAACTTGCCCCTATGACCCCAGATGTAGAGGAATGTGTGGCAAAGTGAAGTGGTAAAAATATTTTCAACTTGCAGCACCACCTATCTAGCAGTATTTTAACTAAGTTCCTAAACATATAGTTGATTCCTATTAAAAAATAAGTGGCTCCAAAGATCAACAAAAAAAAATTTACTGGCCATTTTCAAAATTTGATACTTTTGTTGCAATATTTGTGGTTTTTCAAAATTATTTCTTGTTATTATAAAATTAATAAAAAATTTTTAATTATCATTTTAACTATTAATTGAGATCTACTGATGTCCAGTGCACTCCTTATTTAGTTTATATTTGGCATTTTTTTATTTTAAATGCTCAATGTAATTTTTCAAGTGCAAGTGGCTCAAAGTAAAATATCTCATTACGTTTACTTATTCATTTATTTATTAAATCACGTGCTTATTTCTTTATTTATTAATTTATTTACATTCTTTTACTTAATTATTTACTTATTTACTCATTCATTGACTCATTTTCTTATTAATTCTCTACTTTATTCACTCATTTATTTTTTCTCACACATTAATTCATTTATTCATTTACTTACTTATTTGTTTATTTTTCATTAATAATTATTTTTCTCCTTTTTTTTAGGCACTCATTTGATAAAAAATACTGCTAATCATCAAATAGGAAATTTTTCGTAACAAAAATATTTTGTTTTTCACTTTGCCCCATAATTTTTTGAGGTAAAAATTTTCCACATATTTTGAAGGTACAAAATAACTCCCAAAGATGAAAAATAATATTTCTACGAAAGTCGTATTACAAAATACATTATTCCTTCTATATGTACAATAATTTTTAGAATAAATTTCCCATTTGTTCCTTTTGAAGCAGGTGAGTAAATTTAACTATTTCACTTTGCCCCACATTCCCCTACTGCAAGAAAATTTATCAAAATTTTAAAAATATTTAGGTACCCAGTACGAGGCTTAACATTTGTAATTTCTTCAGAAAAATTATTTTTTCCATTAATTTTTGTATCAGTAATAAAGTACAGGTAAATTCCATATAAAAAAAAACATGAAGTTCCAAAAATTATAAGCCGACACTTTCAAATCAACTATTGTAGGTGAATAATAAAAGAATAATATTTTTAAAATGAAAAATTAAACTTATACTTGATAAAGTTCATGTGTATAAACTAATACTTGATAAAGTCATTTCGGATCTCGAAGACGACTCTAACGATTTTGATAAAATTATGTATTTAGATAAAGTTTTGGTTTTTGAGTTCATCTACATCAGCGTTTTTTTCTGTGAAAACGCGAGTTTCCACAAAAAAACCCATTTTCTGTGCCTTCATTTAAAGTTTGAAAAGCCTATTTTCACCATTTTCTTTATGATTACTATCATTGTTACTGTTTCATAGCAACCACATTTGATTATAACAATGGGTTTAATATTTAATCACATCAGCAGAAATTTAAACATTTATGGTATTTGGTAAACGAGTTTTGGCAACACGTTAGAATTGTTATTGTTTTTGAAATGTTCAAGGCCTACTGGAGAAAAGGGACTCTGCATCCATTCTCACCAACCCCTCCCGCGCTTTCGGCGCCAAATAAAATGAAATTTAATGAAAAAACGTTAAAGAGATCAATCAAAATAAAGTTATTGTGGTGTAATTTTACGGTGTGCATCATTTAAATAAGGTTGTGATGATAATGTCTTGTCCAAATAAGGCTGTGTTTTTTAAAAGAAATTACAGCTGTTTTAAATGCATAATTGCCACCAAGGGCTTAAAAATGCTTTTCAAGTTTATCTAAATAAGTACTTTGAGTTTTAGAAAAAAAAAACACCAGTTTACAAACCTCTTTTTTTCAACCGAGCTGGGCTCGGTCCCCAGGTACTTAATAAATGATATGCATTACTTTAATTTCTTAAAATAAATTTTAGGCTTCGTGCTGGGTACCTTATTATATTTTTTTTATAACTGTTTTTGTGCTATATTTTGGGCTATAGGGGCAACGTCTTAACAACTTGAAATTTAGAATTTCCAAAAAAAGTTTTCTTTGATTCGACCTAGTGTTGGTTCGTACCTTCAGGCAGAAGTCAGCACAGGATTTGCCGTTGTTCAAACTACATTTAACTTGTTTTACAATTGTTTTAATGTAAAAAGGAAAAAATAAGAAGACATGTAACAAACATATTTGACTTGTGACCCCCTATCCTACAGAGTAATCAAAAATATGGACTTAATCAAGTATAAGTTAATTTTTTTACTTTAAATGTATTAATCATCTACAATAGCTAATTCAAAAGTGTCGGAAAGTAACTTTAAAGCTTGATGTTTTCTTTTTTTTTCTAATTTATCTATACTTTTTACAAAAATAAGTACAAAAAATTATTTTTCTGAAGAAATTATGAATGATAAGGACTGGGAACCTTTCCAACATTGAGGTCTTATTTTTTTTTTTTTTCAAAAACGTTTGATTATTTGCTATTACTTATTTTTAAAATGTAGATAAATTAAAAGAAAATATCAATTTCCAAAATCATTAGAGAAACTACTTTCAAACCAACATTTGTAGAAAAAATAATAAAGGAATAATATATTTAAAATGAAAAATTTAACTTAAACTTGAAAAAAATCTGTATTTTGAACATTGCTTGGGAGACTTAAATATTGCATGAGAAAAAAATCGTCTATTTAACGCTGTTTATATACTTCATAGTTTCAGCTTAATAATTTCTTAAAATTTATCTTTCATTTTTGAAAAAATATGTAGAAAAAATCTATTTTTTGAAGAAAATTACAAAATTTAAGCCTTGTGTATGGTACCAATCATTTTTTACTTTGAATAAATGTATTTATGATGCATGTGAGGACATAGGGAAGATGTTTTATCAATCTGAAAGTTTGCATTTTCAACCAAAAAAATTTCTACTTAGGCCTAGTGAAAAAAGACTAGTTCGCACTTTCAACCTCAAGTCAGCACAGGTTGTCGTTGTTTAAATTATATGAAACTTTTTTCAATTGTTTTCATGTAAAAGTAAAAATAAGAGGATAACTGACAAAAAATTCTGACTTTTGGTTTTTTTGGGACATCCTGAAGTACGTATAAGACTTGCATGAAACCATGCAAAACTATAGCTCTATAAGTCACATGGTTCAGCCAATATAAATTGTTTTGTAAAGGCCACTTTTTTCATGTTGTGACTTAAATGACTAAATCATCAAGTTTGTGCTTTCATTGCTTACAACCTAAGATGATTAGCATTCTCAAATTTAGTGATTCTGATAACTGTTTAAGGTAGAACAGCGTACTTGTGTAACAATAGCTCAATGTAGATTTTTTTAGAATTTGCACCAAAGGTTTGCAAAAAACACATTTTGGCAAACTTTTGACCAAAAGTCATCAGCTTATATTTGCTGAGAGAATGACTTTCTGCAGCTAACCCGTTCCTTGTTTGTTGCCCGTTTGTGCCCCCCCCCCCAGTCCCATTCTGCAATTTCTTTCACTTATACACCATATTAGTTTTTTATTTATTTTTATTTTATATATTATTTATTTATTTTGGATTCTTATTAAAAAAAAGCGCTTTGCGACCTTGAAATATTAAAGATTCATAAACTTGCCAAGTGACATATCATCTGAAATTATGTTCCAAGAGCTTTAAAATAACAACCAGGAAAACACTCAAGTTCTTACAGCAGTGAGAAAAAATTAATTCTTTTTTCATATGAAACGAAACTACCTTTTGCCATTTCTTGAGCTTTTATGAAGGAACACATAAAAACCAAGGCTCAAAAATATCGAAAAATGTTTTTTTCATCAAAACATAAGTACAATAACTCCTGTGAATTTTAATAGAACTAATTGAGATGAGCTTTTAAGATCTAAGTTAGTTTTTTCTTTGATTTCACATGGAATGGCGTACATGTTTGCAATCTGCAGTATCCTTTATATAGTTTGTGTCAAAAATAAAACAAACGTTTTTTACTTAAGCAAAGTGTGCTCCGATGGTATGAAGAAAAATCAAATTTAAGATGACCCTTTTAAGACATAACCATTTGAAACTGAGACATGACGAAAAGTTTTTTGACTGAAATTTTAACTTGGATTATTCAGTAATTATTTGAGCGATCAAGATGCCACTTGCATACCTTTCGGACATAACAACAAGCTACAAACAAGGAATGAGTTAGCTTCAGAAAGTCATTCTTTCAACATATACAATCTGATGACTTAAAAATTAGTTGAAATATGCCAAAATGCAATTTTTAACCAACTTTACCAGCAAATTGTAAAAACTCTACTATGTAGAGCTTTTGTTGTACAAGTAGGCTGTTCTACTTTAAAAAGTGGTCAGGATCCGCAAATATAAGTCTGCTAAACATCTTAGGTCGGGAGCAATAAAAGCACAAACTTGAAAATTTAGTCATTTCAGTCATGACATGATCAAAAAAAAGAGGCCTTTACAAAAGGTTGAACCATATGGCTCATGGAGCTATAATTTGACATAGCTTCATGCAAGTGTTATATATACCCAATTAAAATTTCAGCAAAATCGGAGAGGCTAAAGTGGGGACCCCCCTGACACTCGACATGGTATGATTCAGATATAAGCAAATAGTAGTAATATTTTTCCTTGGAACATAATGAATCTCTAATCAACACAATATAAAATCCTGTAATCTAAAACAATATCAGACAACTTACTCTATCTTTGGCTAGCATAAGCTGTTTAACCACAACTGTATCAGCCAATAATAAAACTCTGGTTACAGAAGATAAAAGTGTTCTTGCAGCTCTAACCATATTATTTTTGTCTGCATATGATCTCAACTGACCACATTCATCATGTTGCACTCCACATAGCTGCTCAATGATAGAACCTGCAAAAACAAACTGGAACTAAATTCCAAGAACAATAACAAGCTAAAATCAACAATAAAATAAATAAATTCAAAAGAAAACTATAAGTTTTGTATTATTGTTATTGAAACGATGCATGCATATCCAGAGTAAAGCATTTTTACTGCAACCTTTGAAAAGTATTATTGTGGAAAGTCATAGCTAGCAAAAAACATCAGCAAAGAGGGTAATCCCAAAAGTAAGGGCTTCAAAGTGTTTGAATACAAAAGTAGTTGAACTGCTTAAAATTCATCACAATTCATTGAGGCATGTTGAACATTGCCATATGCATTCTCTGCGACATCGCGTCACCCTCCTGCAAGACTTTGGTAGGGACATTGGCAACCACCGACCCTATAGTCCGGGCTTGACCCCCAGTGACTATCATCACTTCCCTAAATTAAAAGAACATTTGGCCGGAAGGAAACAAAGAGGTGAAAGACGATGGTCAACATCTCCTCAAGGACGCGGGGCAAGCTGATATGACATGAGCAAACAAAAGCTCACAGCAGTTATAAAAATGCATCTGACCAAATTGGCGATTATGTCGAAAACTAGATAATTGATCAACCTTTACAGTAATATATAAATTTTAGAAAGTAAATGTTTCCTTGTAATTCTCAAAAGTTGGAGACCCTCATATATTGACAGTAGGACACTTACAGTACCTTCAACAGCTGGAAATTTAATTTTTTTTTAAGAGGGACATCATTCAAAGAACATTAACAGTTCAGCTGAAATTTTAATTCTTAGCTGAAAGAATTATTTGGTTCATTTTTTATTTAGTAGCATACTGTACAAATACTTCTTTTTTGATCAATAGAAACATTCAGAGATGTGTCAAAGTTATATCAAGCTTCCAAGACGAAAAATATTTGGTATATAAATTTTGGCGCCCATGGTAACCTCACATGGATACCACATTGCCAGTAAGATGAGAAACTTTCAACAAAACTTTGCAATGTACATTGCTAAGGGAGAAAGAAAAACAGATCTCCATTAAGCTGAAGTTGAAACAATACTTATTAGGTTTTTTTTATCAATTTAATGTTCTAAGTTGTTTTGAGTGGTAGGCTTTCAGTTATATTTAAGCTATCTGTATACTTAATTTGACTAGTATTGATGGTTTTACAAGCGAATCGAGTTCAAATATGGTAATGCACATACTTATATGTCACAAAAAATTTTCCTTGAGTAATACACTTTTTAGAGTTACTATTTTTTTTCGAGGGGAGGGGAGGATTTTTTCTTGGTTCTAACTAATCCATGTTTCGATTAAGTTCTTTTTTGCTTCTGGGAACGAAAATGTTCTATATGTTTCAATTATTAAGCATGTTTTAATGACATTCTCATTTCTTGGGAGGGAGGATTTTTTTTGAATTTAGAGCATGATTAAATAAAATTCTTCACAATCCAGGGGAGGGGGGGTAGTTTTTCTAACTGTAATGATTTTTTTTTTTTTTTTGAAGGAAGGAAAGTTCTTTCTTCATTTGAGTTGTTATGAGTATTACATTGCTTTCTAAGAAGAGAATTTTTCATTTTGTACTAGCAATTGCAATATACAGTTTAATTAAATTCTTGTTTTTCTTAGAGGGAGAGGGTATTTCTTCTTACTGTATGCATTTTAATTTAGTGCTGGTTATTTATTGTAAGATTTCAAGCATAATACTATTTACAAACTGTAATAAGGAACATCCAAGCAGTGCCGGACTCGCACATGTTCACGATGTCAACAACAACTCTTCGTTGTGACCGTTGCCATACAAAAACACTAAATTACATATTTTCTTCTAACACTATTAATATTAATAATCTTAACACTTTCCCTTGTTATAAGAAAATAAAAATAAAAGAAAAAAAAACTTAAAAGTTCACAATTATAACAGTCCTATCTTAGCACAAAGAGTCAACAGTCTAGGTTTGAATAAAGGCTTGGTCAACATATCGGCAATCTGGTCTTCGGTAGATACCTGTTGCACCAATACTTGTTTCTCTAGCACTTTTTCTCTAATAAAAAAGTGCTTAATACTGATATGCTTTGTGCGACGATGAAATTCAGGATTTTGTGCTAACCTGATAGCTGCAGTATTATCAACTTGAAGCACTGGTATTCTACTCAATTGTGTAACACCAGAAAATAAGCGACTTAGCCAAATCACTTCTCTGACACATTCGTTCGCAGCTATTATTTCAGCTTCAGTAGTAGAAGTAGCGACTACTGACTGTCTTTGGCTAAACCATGACACAGCACCGCCACTGTATAAAACCACAATGCCACTAGTTGATGTTCCTGATGCTTTGCATCCTCCAAAGTCTGCATCACTATAGCATTCTAACACACCTGGTTTATAGCCATTCTTGTATGTAATACCTTTATTACATGAACCAGCTATGTATCTAAATACGCGTTTAACTTTCAACCAGTCATCTCTAGAAGGATTTTCTAATTGGCGTGAGAGAATACCAACACAGTATGCAAGATCTGGTCTTGTACCAATCATTAAATACATCAAGGCACCTACAGCTTCTCTGTATGGAAAATTTTCTTTGTTTTCTTCATTCTTTTCCACACTTGTGTTTTCTTTAACCATTGGAGTAGATACTG
>JAXGGA010008594.1:0-55962 GCA_038373865.1 Uloborus plumipes | reverse complement strand
CAAGGGTTCTTATGCTTTTGTACCCTTGGAGAACATTTTCGATGATGTGTGCTTAGTCATAAAACTGAGAGATATCATGACCGGATAATTGGACAGTTCGGTCAATTAGGATCCGGATAATCGGTACTCTACTTTTTTTAACATTTATTTAATGTATACTATTTACATTCTTGAACCATTAATGCATTTATGGGGAGAGGGAATTCACTTCCGCGAATTTATTCTTAAAAAATATCGATTTGCCAAAAAAAAAAGCATTTTTGGGCAGTTCTTTTTAAAATTAATCTCTAAGTGGAGCTTTAAAAGATAAAAAATACAATAAGCGCCTATGTAATGACATGGCCAATAAGTTAAGAAGAAAATAATAATAATTACAAAAAAGCGCTATTTCTAGTTTTGAACCAAAAATGGCCGTTAAGAGGGGTTTGGGTCATATAGAGCCTTTTGGGTAATCTTGTGAAGGCAGGGCCATCTCGGTGAAGATAAAAAACATCTCATGTGCAGTGCAATAGCAAAAGGGTGTTTCATGCTAAAGAGCATGTTATGAAGCACTCAAGAGCAGAAGAGTGTTCCAATATCGCAAAAAGTAACATTACTGCAATTTTTGTAGAAAGCAGGAAGCACAACACTCTAACTCTTAGTCACGATGAGAATACTGGTAGCTTTCGGAAAAGCATAATCAAAGAAAGATCGTAACAGAAGAGCGCGGAGATCGCTACCTCACTCACTATACACCAGAAGAAGAAGACAACAAAAGAAAAACTGGCTGAGCAATGTGAAATAGGATTATGTGACTGATTGAAAGACATAGGTATAGCCATTTGCCTTTAACTAATTGGCAGCGATACCTTCAATTAAATGTCTGGCTGGAAAGGAGGCATGCTACATTACATCTAAATACTCCCCTATTACAAACTTTCTTTTCCCAAGTTGACTTTCTGGAGGGAAAAAAAAAGTTTCCTGTATAAAAAGCGGATCCTTGTACCAATCCATTCCTTTCCTGGAGAAGTTGGTCCGTCAAGTTTTGCGACTATATGACTTAATATCTGCTCGTTGATGTAAAGCCAGCTAAAGGAAAGATCTAAAGAGTATGTAATGGAGGAGTTTTTCGATGTAATGTTGCATGTCTCCTAAGTGTAGCATGTCTCCAAAAGCTACCAGTGTTCTCATCGTGACTAAGAGTTACAGTGTTGTGCTTCCTACTTTCTACAAAAATTGCGGTAATGTTACTTTTTGCGATATTGGAACTCTCCTCTGCTCTTGAGTGCTTTATAACATGCTCTTTAGCATGAAACACCCTTTTGCTATTGCACATGAGATGTTTTTTATCTTCACCGAGACGGCCCTGCCTTCACAAGATTACCCAAAAGGCTATATATGATAGCAACTGCTGCGGTTGATGACACGGCAAACCTGACTGAAGTAACGGCCGCTCTACTAATATCAAGGTAGTTTCACTTACTTCGTACAGCTATACTATAAAAATTCCAGGCTATTTCCTCGAGTCATAATATTGCACGACGGCACTAGCTTTCGGGAGAGTCGAACTGTAAGTCCGACTTCTTCGATGTTTAAAATTATTAGTGTCTTTTGCTTTCCAGGTTTTTAGTGGAAATCAATCCATCCTTTAATAAAACAAAAAAAAAAAAAAATCTCAATTTGCCTTTTGTCGGAAAATCTTCGGCAGGATGAGAGACATTTAAGTGAAAACGCGTCTGATGGTCAAAAGTTATCTTGGGGGGGGGGGGGGGGAGCGTTAATTAGCAAAATGGGAATCACTTCCCCAGATGCAGATGGCATTTTCCCCTGAACAGCTGACTGCCTAACGAAGACAGCGGTGTCGATTGACCAGAGGCGTAACCCGTTTCAGTAGGAACGATTACCGATAGTTTCTGCTCTTTTTAAAAGCAAAAAGAGACGATATGTATATTTAACTGCATTTTTTATAAGGAAAGTATGTTCATTAGAGTTGAAAACATGCATTTAAGTTAGAAGAACAATCTTTTTAAAAACTCCCGCAGCTATATTGCGCATTCAACCTGAAAATAGTGAATTTTTTGACAAAAACACCGGATTAATTGCGTTTTCCCGGTAGCTAAAATTTTTTTCCAAAAACTTTTTTTTGTACCAAACAACTCAAAATGAGTGAATACATAGGAAAGTGCGTGTACCAAGTCGAAAAAAAAACTTTTATTTTTATGACATACCCTATTATATATGCTTTAGTTTGTTTGAACAACTTACGGTCTAATATTGAATTAGGAGTTGTGCTAGTATTGCTGCTGAAAGGTGTATATTTTCATATTTGCAATTGTTCTTAGTCCAAAACGCTTGCTTTTTGAGTCTTACCAGTATTGCAGTCCATGAACGATATGTGTCTGAAAGCCAGTAATCAGCATCATTTTCTGGAGTAAGCTTTGGTTTTTAAACATGACACGCCCACTAATATACCAGACATGTGCCCTAACATGGTTTCTTAGAAATGTTGCTAGTATTAGAAGTGCGCTGTAGAAATTTGAGTGGGGGTACAAATCTCCTGAGGGTCAAGGATCCCCAAAGTAATGAATCAATCTTTCGAATAAATTAGTTACTTTATTACTGTGAGTAGAGTTTTGTAGTTGAGAAATAATGCGAGAATGGGGTTTGAGGTCAAGAGTTCAACAAGCGTCAAGAGACCCTACAGCCCTCTTTTGATCCCAGCATGTGTGTCTGCACCCATGAGGGGATCCATCCTTTGCTCTCAAGCAAACATTTCTGTTTTTAATGAGATCTTGCTTTTCTTGTATCAATGTAGGACGTAAGATGTTCAGCGTACTCCGGAGCAACTAACATTTTATCCAAACCAAGTATACTTATTTAGTGCATTTTCACATAAATCATCCATTTGTTTGCAGGAACAAGTGTAGTGCAGCAAGAATTTTGAACGATCTGTGATTTTTTATAGCCGTTATTCTTGAAACTGGAGGTAATGTCATACAATAGGAGTACATTATCAAAGTCAAGTAAGATATTAACAAAAAAAATATATATATTCCTTAGAATTGCTGTCTCATTATTGCAAAAGCAACTTTTTCATTATAATATTTAAAAAAAAAAAAATTTTAGTTGCAGAACTAGTGTTGGCAATGTAGGTGCGATTTTTCTTATTCGTACGTCTTATTTTATCTTGTTGTCAAGTATACGTATGTACTACTAATATCAACAAACATGCTGTCAGATAATGTTTACCCCCATGTAAATCACGTAGAAGTCAAATATAAAGTAATTTGATTCTTGTTTAGAAGCGTCTTCTTTTACTGTAAATAAGTTTGCATGAAGCGTTATTTTATTAAAACCAGAAACACATTGTTTTCCGTGATAATTTCTCACGTTCTTCAACCGCATAATATCCTTGACTAAACACAAATACAATTTTCCATAAAAACAAATAACGATATTTATTTTAAAGATAAATAAATCATCATTTATGGCAAAATACTTTACGTCACCCACACAAACTCTTATTCAAGGAAAATAAACACCAAACGAAAATTTCTTATGAAATCACACTCCATCAACACTAAGCTTCATAGGCAACACATTTAAGATATATTCAAGATATTTATGTTTTATTATTTGCTATTCTGACTCCAAGGGAGCAGTAAATGCAGAGTTAAGATTAGAATGAGCAGTTCGGAAGGAATTGGTTACGTCCCGTCTTCCTGGAATGGCATTGCTTTACTTTTCTTCCGACGTTGTTTTCTGTTCCTCTGGAGCATTTCCTTGATTTACGAAAGCTTTCATATTTCATTAAAGCATTGTTCCGTCGGAGCGCCTTGAATTTTTAACCACCCGACATTGAGGAGAAGGGAGATAGGTCTAAATTAACTAAGCTAACAAGGAATTCGGAGTTTTTCCTTCGGAGGAGCAATAAAAGGGGCAATTCCGGAAGCATTTCACTTTTTACAAGTAGTTCTTTAATTTTTTTCTAAATGACTTTTTTCCCTCAAGGTTAGATGTGTTGCAAATAAGTTCATGATTTTTGTAAAAAAAAAAAAAAAAAAAAAAAAAAAAAAAGAAAAAAAAAGGTGGCATTATTCTAAAATACCATTTCACACACACACAACACTCATATATTCTTAGGGTATTCTTATTTTTTTCTTATTATTTCAGCATTTTATTTTTTTAAGTAGGGGAAGACCGCCTATATTGGACCCCCTAAGAACAGGAGGCCTGTGTCGCTCAGTGTGAAGCAAAACAGAAATGCAAAATAGGGCATCCTAAGCTAAATTTAATCAGTAACCCCCCTAGGAGCTTATATTTTCTGAAAATATGAAAATTATTTTTAAAAAAATTATCTTATAAAAAGTTGCAAAAGTCCAATTTAGGAATATATGCGCCTAAATTGAACCATGCGCTTCCTAAATTGGACCGTACCAGGAAATCATAGAATAATTTATATTTGAACTATACAACTTTTTTCCAGGATTTGCAATAGAATTTCTTTTACTTCAGCCTCATTTAGGCAGTGTTGATAAACTCGCCGAAGGCATTTCATACACTTAATCATGTTTTGCACTTCATCTCTATGACAAATATTGCAATAACAATTGTTTTGTGCAGTTTCTTGCTTCTTTTTGTGTGACTTTTTCTGTTCTATGCCTCTTTTATAAGGCGTTAGAATGATTGCTGAGATAGCCTTCCTTTTTGTTCCTTCTATTTTTTTAGGCAAAGGTGATATGTGAGCCGGCTTTACAAAATCATAGTTAGAGTTGACAATCATGTTTTGATGAGAACTATCCGCTGATTCTGCAGAACTTGTACTAATTTAAGTCGTAGCTAGTTCTTGTACATAGTGTACAACTTACACCGAACATGTAACCTGTTCACTTTGAGTAGTTTTATGTGGGCTACTTGTTTCTAATTTTGCTGCAGCAGAAGATGTTCTCGCCTCCATGTATCACATGCTCGATAACTGTATATGTAGACAAAGGGAATAAAGCCCACATCTATGTGCATGATGTGCTTAAAAAGAAAGCATTATTATATCTAACTCGTTAGCCAAGTTTATTGCATCAATGTTCTTTATGTAAGTGCTGTGCCTATCCATTAATAGAAGGGCATTCTTTTCACATTGCTTGGCTTAACAGTTTTTGTGAAATGTTGAATCAATTGTGTGAATTATCGTTTGTGATCCAACCTTTTTTTGAACAAGCATATTGTTTACCAGGGAAGCTTTCACAATAAGTTCATACATAGAACGTAATCTTTTGAAAATAAGCATGGGGAGCTTGCAATTCTGTTGCACTCATGGAGCAAATAACCAGTGTGTTTCTACCACGTTCACCTCTCATTACTGCCCCAACCTGGTGTTTACCTCTATACGTCAATATATTTTGGGGCTTTTAGACAGTGAAAACACCGGCTTCATCTACATTGAACATTTTAGTAGCATATAAATTGTTTCCTTTTAAAATCGTTTCGAAAATATCAAAGAATTTCATATTTTTTCTCGGTAAACCAGCATAAATTTTATTTAAGGTAATAACTATGTTTAACAACCTGAAACTGCAGTTAAATGGATGAAGAGAAAAAAAACATTCATTTTAAGAAGTTGCAGCTTCTGCTTGACAAAAATGTGCTTGATAAAAAAAGTTTAAATGAATATCGTGAATAGGTGTTAAAGTATGCTTAAAATAATTTTAACTACGCTATTAAATAAGACGAGTCACTTATTTTATGTTACGATTAATAAAAAGTCTTGTTTAAAATCATATTCTTAAATTGGACCACCGGTCCAATATAGGAAAATTTTTTCGGTCCAATAAAGGAAAACACGCCATTTTTTATTCTTCAGCTCATTGCTCTGTCAAAAATTATCACAATCGCGCATGTAAATACATCGATGCAATCCTTATTAAACACAGATTTTAACACTGTAACAGCATTTTACCGCAATTCACAAGTTTTTGAGTTATCTTTTTAGAAACAAGTCCGAAAAATAAGATTTCGCACGTCTTCAACACAAATCAAGCCGTAACTCACGCTAAACAGTTCGAAGACTGGTGAAACTTCATACACATTGATTTTATTCCTAAAACTTAATATTTCTACTGTTAAAGTGTATCACAGATCTCTGTACTAGATTTTAAGCCCGAGGTCCAATTTAAGCAGTGGTCCAATATAGGCGGTCTTCCCCTACTACCCGTTTATTTTTTTTACATTTGATCTATAAAACTAACATCAGACAAAATTAGGTCATTCCCACAACTTTAAATGGTGCCGCAAAGGCTGTAAATGAGACTATTTTTCAAAAAAAAAAATATATATATATATAATCTATTTTTCGTCAAATTCAAACGAATAATAAAGTAACATTTTGTAGTAAAAGTATAGTTTTGAATTTATTGATATAGCATGTAGTGAACGAGGTAGCTCAGAGTTCAGATTGCAAGGCAGTATATCGGCCGAAGTTAGAAAAAAGGGTAGAGACAGATTTCGTGTGTCATGACCTTTTCACATGTCACATTTTGTGCTTTTTTATCGTAATGCTAATGGTAATCATATATCTGCCACAGAGCAGGGGCGGATACAGAAATAGTTTTTGTGAGGGGCCCAGAAAAATAAAAAGTGCTTCCCCCCTACATTTTTTATAAAATAAATTCTCACAAAGTTCCTTTAAATTAAAAAAAAAAGGGGGGGGGAGAGCAAAAAACATAAAGTCAATTAATCTACTTTAAAGTGCAGAAAGATTACATACGTGTACTAATTTACTTCGAATGTGTGGCGAAAAAAAATTATTTTAACATTTTAAGTCGATCAACTATTAAAGCAGAGGTTCCCAACATGAGGGCGATTGCTCCCGAAGGGCGATTGGACTCCTCAAAGGGGAGGTAAATTCTTAAAGGGCGATGGGTATTTAGAAGAGAAAAAACAGTAAAAATGAAACTAGCGAAAACCGAAATGGTAAACATTTACGAAAACGGTTGTTCATAGTTGATCGGAGTGTCTTGAGCTAGGTGACGTCTTCTGATGACATTAATTAACGAAGAAATTAACTAAAAACCTTCAATACGTTTTTCGCGATTTTTGAATTCAAATTAGAGTTTCAAATAAAACTAATTGAATTTCAAATTGAAGTTCAAGATCTTCCTCCTTGCACCTTTGATGAACCTTAGGAAGTATTTTGTCATTTATTGCTATTTTTATAAATTTTCAAACTGTCAATTTATTTTAATTCAAATTTTTAGTTTCAATGATTTTAGTTCCCCCAGAGTCTAGTGTAGGAAAGAAAATAATTTTTTGAAAAATGGTTTTTTGAAAAGTACGTCGAAAATTTTAGATGTTTCCCTTCATATGCTTCAGTTCGCTTTGTAAAAGAAAAAAATAAAGGTATTTTTATTTATTTATTATTTTTTTTAGTTTAAAAGTGATTGGTTATAATTGCTTTATTGAGTACATTTTACTTCAAATTAAAGTTAGGTACTTATATTTTGAATAATATCGATGTTCACTTGGGTCAACTTATTGTTTTTTAGAGGAAGGGGGGGGGCGATAGGTGTCAGTCAGCGTCTTGAAGGGGGCGATGAGCTCAAAAAGGTTGGGAAACACTGTATAAAACATTGTCAAATTATTCAATATTATTTAACCTAATTAGTAAATAATGCACGGTATCACTTAGAAACAACTGTCAATATGATTTAAAACAAAAATGTATCAAAACGAAATCGTCACTTTTTTCCATCGGAGATGAATTAATGAATGAATCGTGATATATATCATGTACCATTGATTTCGCAAACCCAGAGTTTTATGTATTATTTAAACCCCTGATTGCTATATTATTCCCAAAGCAAACCAAAGTGATGTTATTTAAATATGCTGTGCATGAGCTTTTTTAAAGACATAGTTGAAAAACTTTCACGAATGTTATGGGAAACACTGTATAAAACATTGTCAAATTATTCAATATTATTTAACCTAATTAGTAAATAATGCACGGTATCACTTAGAAACAACTGTCAATATGATTTAAAACAAAAATGTATCACAACGAAATCGTCACTTTTTTCCATCGGAGATGAATTAATGAATGAATCGTGATATATATCATGTACCATTGATTTCGTAAACCCAGAGTTTTATGTATTATTTCACCCTGTCTAACCCCTGATTGCTATATTATTCCCAAAGCAAACCAAAGTGATGTTATTTAAATATGCTGTGCATGAGCTTATTTAAAGACATAGTTAAAAAACTTTCACGAATGTTATGGAGAAATTAAAAAGCAAATGAACATTAAAAAATTGAACATTAAACATATAGTAAAATTATTTTTGTCCCTTTGGAAGGCCCCCCCCCCCCCCCTTAAAATCCGCTACTGCCACAGAGTAGTTTTTAGGACGAATCCGCACTCTTAGGCACCTAGGATCGTCCATCGGAAAAAGGCCAAGGTGGGTAGTAGCGTGAAGATCTCTTGGAGAAAACAAACTAACAAAACTATAATCACATTATCTACTGAATTAGATTATTACAGACAATTATGAGTATCAACATTTGACACAACAAGACGAACTGTTATGGCCTTTGGAATATTGCACAAGAGTTTTATTTTTACATCTGCAGCCATTTGTTGAGCACTTAGAAGTGCTACTGCATCGAACAGCAAGCGCATCGCACATTGGCCAAGGAGTTCCGGCCACTTCGGGAAGTGGCCGGCCAAAGTCGCATGTACGCAATTCATTTCCAATACATCGGGCATTGGCCACATACCCCGGCCAATGTGCGAAGTGGCCGGACTTCTGGCTTTGGCCGTAACATATATAATGTGTAATAAATCATTTCTTTTAATAATTCATTTTTATTTTTTCTAGGTGCAACAAAAGATGAGTAAATATGGAAGCAGTAATCCCGTTTTGGGTCGAAGGGAAGCTGGTTTGGATTACTGGACTGACTCATAAGACTACTTTCCGTGAAGTGATTTCTTCTATTATCAAGTACCAATATGAAAGAGAAGCAAGTCCAGAGGATGTGCAGACGTTTAAAGTTGTGGAACGATGGGAATGGATGGAAAGACACTTACGAAGTCGCTGCAAGGTTCTTCAAGTTTGGCAGTCTTGGGGGGAAGAGAGGAAGAATGTGTACTTTGTGCTGAGAAAACGGTCTTCCAACGAACTGTCACGAAAATCCAAGAAACTGAAGATGCTCAAATCTAAGCATGGAAACAGGAATCAGTGGAAAGCAAAGTTTCGAAGCGAGTACCATGCTTTAGATGAAGAAATTTTGAAAGGGATTTTGTTGTCCCAGCAAAAAGTTCTGCTTCGTCAGAAAGATGAATTGAAATCGAAAGAGTTAGAAATTGAAGAGTATGAAACGTCAACTCATTTTAGCAGGATGAGAGTTGATGGTGAGAATTATCTGCAAGACATGTATCTTGGTGAAAAGTTTTTCCCAGAAGGTTCTAGTAGTTTTCAAGAGTTAAAAAATCATCATGTCACAAAGGAAGCTATTTGCGAAATAGAAATGTTGTATGAAAACATCTTAGATTTGAGCAAGCGAATTGAAAAACAGGAATACATAATAAGGTTATTATCAGCACAGATACGATATTCTATATCTTTAAAGGAGGGTAGGAAAGATTCCATTGAGAAGGAAACTGTGACTTTCATTGGACAAAAGAATTCAGACATTTTTATGTGTTCACAAAAAACAAAAGTGCAAGTTGATTGTATTGGTGAGCTGAACAAAAGTCAGAAATTTATTATTGACAGAAATGAAAGACTTTTGAAAGAGTACGACAAAATTCTTGAGTTGAAGCAAAATTGCATTGAGCAACTTCAGGAAGAGTTAGATAAAGCTACTATAGAAATTGGGACCCTGCAGCAAAATACTAATGGATATGTTAATAGTTCAAGTGCAAGGAAAATGAAGAAATCTTGCAGATATGAGGCAGCATTCAATGATTATAGCTCTGATACTGGACTTAGTTCCTTAGCTAGTAGTTCAGAAGAAAACAACTGTCCATTCAAAGAGGAACGCGGGTATGTTCTTGATACGTTAGTATAATTGAATCGGGATGGTTTAATTAACTTTGTATCTACTTCAAGCTATGACATTTATTATATTGTCTTCTATTCTACAAATAAAAAAGTATTATATGGAAGGAAACGTGCAATAAAGTACTTGTAAATTGCGTATTGCAGTACTTGTTTTTAGATTGTTGGATTTTGATTATTGTATCTCTAAGAGGCACAAAAGTTTAATTTTCAAGACATCAATATTTATAAATTTCTTTCAAGTCTTTTGGTGAAAACAAATGCGTTTACGTCTCACACTATTGAAGAAAGAGCAATGGAATGAATTATGTCACATGAATTTTAGGATACACTCCCCATTTCCACCGAAATTAATTCGCGTCGTTTCATATTTTTTAAAGGAAACAATTTGCTGATAATGCATTATAACATAAAAATGGGACACAAAATGACGTTGAAGAAATCTCTTTATGTTTTTATAGTCATCAAATATTACTGAATTTGTTGCTATTAAATTATACAAGGTTTTCGAAAAATGAGCAAACAATTTATATTGTATCATAGTTTTTCCTTTATTCAAGATTAACTTAATGTGTAATTTTCACTAATTAAAAAAAATCACATACTGTAAAAGCACTCTTATTTTTGCAAGGTTTTAATTTTCAAGATCTTTGAAAGTCAGTCATTAATGAAAAAATTGAAACCTCTCCGCCGAATATTTCATATTTAGATATACGATCAAATTTCGGTTCCGTTCAATTCAAACTCGCGAAATTTTCAGCTTGTAAAAACAACGATTGCTCCATTTTCGCGAAAGTTACGACTCACGAAAATAAATGCTTTTAAAGTGATTTTAAATTTAGTTAAAAAGATTAGGTTAAGAGTTTGAGTTTGAAACAAAATACGATACTTCATTAGAATAAATCTTCTTTACAGTTGAAATAATACTCGTATTTCGTTCCATTTCAAATATTCATTTACGGGCCTTTAACGCCTTCTGACCCATGGTGGCCAGTTGGTGGATTTTCAAGATGCAGAAAATTGTCATCTGCCATGTCGTATGATTATGCGCCATGTAAAAGATGCCTTAGTTAATCGTTTGGCTTCGAGGCCCTCGGGAAAATTTAATTCATAGTGCAGTTCGCAGAGCCATGGTGCTTCCATGTAGTAGAAACTGGACGTCAAAATTATCTGTGGTATTGATATTCATGCCTTGATGGTGTCCATAAAGGACTGGATGCCATATCGGAGGATCGCAATAGTTCCGCAAAAGACTAAGGCCTCTTATACAGCCAAATTGAAAAAAAAAGAGCATTAATTTATCCCTTAATGTTCCTCATTTTCTGAAAATCCCTGAACACATTGGACTAAGGGCCTTATTCTTAATAAAAACAGGTAGCATTCCGTTTAGATTAAAATAATAACTCCTCTTTTTAACTAGTCCAAGATCCCACTAGGTTTGACCTGCTCTCATCGAGTTTCCTAAAATTATTAACAAGAATGAAGAGTAAGGGCCATGCTCCACATCAGCGTAAAACGCGACCGAAACTGAAGGCAGAAACCGAAAATCCGGGTACTTTCCGTAGGAACACCATTGAATCCATTTTACGCTTCTGCCTATTTTTTCTGCTTTACGTCGATGTGAGGGCCCTGCTCCACATCAGCAGAAAACGCGACCGAATCCGAAGGCAGAAACCGAAAAGCCGGGTACTTTCCATAGGAATACCATTTAATCCATTTTACGTTCCTGCTTTACGTCAATGTGGAGCAGGGCCCTAAAAGTTGCGAATAAAACGATAAAGTAATAGTTTCTACTTGTTTCAGATCCCTAATCAGGGTTGTCAGGGTCTAAAAGGTGCCAAGAAATGACTGATTTACAATCATCGAGTTTCCTAAAACTGTTAACATAAATGGAGAGTAGAAGTTATAAATAAAACGACAACATAGGGTTGTCTACCTTTTTCGGATCCCGAGGTTTCAGGGGCTAAGAAACTCAATAAGGGTAAATTAGCCATTTTTTTGGCACCTTTTAGCCCCAGACAACTCCGGTTAGGGATCCGAAAAAGGTAGACAACCCTATATTGTCGTTTTATTTATAACTTCTACTCTCCATTTATGTTAACAATTTTAGGAAACTCGATGAGGGTAAATCTGCCATTTTTTGGCACCTTTTAGCCCCTGACAACCCTTATTAGGGATCTGAAACAGGAAAAAACTTTTAATTTAGCGTTTTATTTGCAACTTGTACTGTTCATTAATGTTAATCAATTTAGGGAACTCGATGAGGGTAGGTCAAGCCTAGAGGGATCTTAGACTAAACCGTCTCTTTGTAGAAAGCGGCCCTCACTGCGAGAATATCAATGAACGTGAAACTTAACACTTGCTCAAGACGGACTTCCTCGAACTCTCACTTTCCTCTTTCTTCTCATTCAGAGTGCAATTTTACAAACTTAATCAGGTCAAGTACAAGAAACGTGTTTTAGTTCTAGAACGGCAATAGAAAGATATATTTAGCTACAAAATGCATTTTAAAAAATTGACTAGGTACGTTTTATTTATGCAATGAAATCTCACTGCAGAAAGTACCAATATAACGAGCCTTTTTCAACAAAATAAATGTCCAGTCCCAGTTTTATTGCTATTGCATTGCTTGAATTCAATTACCACGAAATTTCCATCACAACGAACAAAATTTGCTCTTTTCTGAAGTTTGACACAACGGGGTTTCACCATATTCAATTGATTCTTACACCATGTTTTATGAGCTGCAGTAGAACATAACACTGCAAACATCCTAAATATTGTAGTTACAGTTAGTTGTCTTGTGCCAGCCAGGCTGGCAATTTAAGGTGCGTTGCTTCCCTTTTTCAACTGTATCTTCATTCGGTATGAAGCTCGACTTCCCGAGTTCACACATGCCATAAGAATCTGCTTATAGAGTCATCTACAGCACAACAACGAAAAGGACAGAAAAGTGAAAATTTATCCATGCCTGAGTCGGGATTCGAACCGAGCACCACTACTTCCATTTAAGATTTCTCTGACCACTAGACAAGGTAGCCGGTCTCCTAAATATTATACGTGTAGTTTATATATGTTTAATATTTAATGTTAAGCTCTTAAATTGTATATCTTTTCTCTTTTTAGTTAAGCTTCTAAATGTTTTAAGTTTTGGTTTTGCAGCATTCCCCGGGAGTAGACGTTGAATTTAAACGGGCTGGAAGCCATGTTTTTTTAAACTTGAATCTTGAAAGCTTGAGCTTGATCACGCACTTGATCAATTATTAGTATGAGCATTCCTGATATGCACAATTTAGCCATTCTTGATAAATGTACATAGTGTGAAAAGCATTTTAAATAAAAGTAAACTAGTGCTAAGTGCTCCTTTGAAAACGAACAACTCTTGACATCTGGAATTAAAAACAACAAAAATCATGAAGAAATTTAGAAAGTCTTGATCTTCTATTGATCACTTGAAATCACATATTTTTTAATATATATAACTAAACAGAGCTTTTAAATATTGCATTTTTTCATGACGCAAATTTGATGTGAAAGCACAAAGTTTTCTAAATTTTGTTTTTAGATAAACTACTGGGTGAATTTACTGTACTGAACTTTAGAAAAAAGTAATAATGAAATTAGGAATTTAGTTATTAAATTCAAGTTGATCCGAAAACATCTAATTCAATTACTTGGAGAGAGAAAAAAAATGTATTCAAGGGTTTTTAAAGAGAAATACCTGGCCATCAAAAGGTTAATATAAAACAAATAACAACTTTACAATTACACAAATGTCAGAATTGCATACTTTCTCAAATTTCTTCTCACCCATAAACTTTTTTTTTTTCATTCTGAAAGGAATCTCCTATTTTTGTAACCCCAAAACATGTGTTTGATTCTAGTTGCTATTTGTGCAGTTTGAATATTATTCCTTGTGCGTATTATGTACTTTATTGCTATAAAGTTAAACCCTTTAATCTGCTGTATATGTTTGTATTCAGAAGCCCTATTTAAGGTGTGAGTTTTTAAGGTTTAAACCAACTCCAAAATGTTTCAAACCGACTTTGAAAACAGACCGAAAATTGAAATTATTAATTTTGAAGAAATGTACAAACTCAGTGATTTATCAGCAGCATTTATTGCAAACATCATTTCTTATAAGACAAATACAACATCATTTTAACTTGTATTTTGAATATTTGACGTTAAAAATATATCAAAATTCTTGGAATTTTTAAGTGCTAAACTTTATATTTAACGACATATTTTATAGTTTTGTTACAAAATATTAATCTAAAAAGTAAGACTTTGAATGAGCGTACGTGAGTGCACGAATCTATTATTTTGTGGCATTAAAAATACGACGAATATTTAACCGGGGTCTAATGTTGTATACATACAAGATTTGTTTTATCATTTAATAGATACCGTAAAATGGGGTGTATAGTAACAGCGGGGTCAATCGGAACAAAACTTCCTAACCGTACAAAGAAATTCTTCATAAATATACTATTGGGTATTTTTCGCCATGAATTTTTTTTTTTAGAAAGGCAAGATCATAGGAAGTAGGAAAAAAATACTTTTGTCAATCTGGCAACGCTACTGGCTTCTAAAGAGGGCTGCACGTTGAATGCTAGAAAACATCACATTTTCATAGACTGCAAAACTTCATATGCAAGAACAAACCTTCTTATATTTAAAAACTATGAGTGGTATGTTTCAATTATACATGTATCTGAACAACAGAATACCACATTAGAATTTACATTTTTTATAAATTGTGTCATAAAAGTGAAGAATTCTGAAAAATGCCATGGGAAAAAAATTTGCGGGGTGAATCGGAACACTTAGTTCTGTTGTTCCAATTCAAACTTATTTGAAGGAAATTGTTTGAAAAATCAAGATTCTAACCCCAATTCTTCTAATCAAGACAGGGACAAGGATTTATTACTGTTTATCCCTTCTCGTGAGCAACTAGATCTTAGAATGACAAAAGTTACAGATTTCAAAAGATTTTTTCTCCAGGAGACTTTTTTTTACTTAAAATAAAAGGGAGAAAGTCACATAGATTTTATGTAGTAAACGTCCAGCACACAGACAGTGATGAATAAGCGAAAAAATCTTTCAGGACAATCCCCGTAACCCAGAAATTTCAAAAAACTAAAGAAAAGGCAGAATTCATTCCAGGAGATGTTATGAAAAAACTTAAGCCAAGTCACAATTGCTAGTTTTAAGGACAAGTACATATTTGTGGACGACATGAGTGACTTCCATTCATGTTAAATCTTTGCATTTCAATTCAAAAGCTTTTCTTAAAATTACTTTTCATTTTTCATAAGTTCAAAATTATTTTGAATTTTCACAAATTATAAACGTTTACAGGTACTGAAATTATACATTTATTTGACAGTAATTATCTGTTCTTATTCTCCCCCATCAATATTACTCATGTTTGTGAGACCTATTACAGATTAAATTGAAAAAAATAAAAATTTTAACAAGTGTTCCGATTGACCCCTATCAGCGGGGTGATTCGGAACACCCATAATTTGCTATATATTTTAATAATAATTGCTCAAAATCTTTTGTCTTTGCTTGGAATATCAAAAGTAAAGCAAGACCGAAGTTTTTACCCAAAGAATCAAATTTAAAAAAAATCTTTTAACTGCTTTTTTTACAATCAAAGCTGAAAAGTGTTCCGATTAACCCCATTTTACGGTACGTCATCTTTAGCATTTGCTCTTGTTAATGTCCTTGAAGCAGAACTCCTTCATTTGAATAATTCATTGCAAAAAAAAAAAAAAAAAAAAAAACAACGGAATATACGAATGAAATCAAATATTATTGATCATATGAACTTCAAGGCGAATGTGTTTGAAATAAAACTCTATATGAGAAACAAAAGTCTAGTTACGGCCCTATTTGTATTTAACATCTTTCACTTTTTTTTCTTGCTTAAAATTAAGCCATATGAATATGAAAGAACGTCCAAGTGTGAAGAATAAATAGCATGTAACTTGAATATGTTTCATAAATGATATGATAATCATACTTCCCAGCAGCATATCTCCAAGTGTCGTGAAAGACCAATGAATTGAACAGTTGTCTTAGCAGATGGATAGATATGAACAATGGGATTTTTAGCCCGCCAATTAATATGCTGAGAACGCACTATGAGTTTCGCCTCATCCTGTTTTTATCACTCACGTAAATCGTTACCTATGTTTACTTGTATAGGTCGCTTCGCAAGAATAGATGCAAAGTTTGTTAGTTTGACTAAAATTAATTTTATTTGTTAAATATTAAATGGCTCAAAAGCCCAACAAATTATGTTGAGCCTGTCTAGTATAGACTGGTCTTTAGATGTCATGGCAAGAATGAAAGTGCCTTATCGCTGCAACTGTTTCAAATGGATCGAAAAATTCTATGCAACAATCATCCAAAGAGGAAGGACCTAAAATTGAAACATTGAAATTGTTTCTTTTAATCTCAACTGACCCTATGATTTCTCTGAAGTTAGTGATTCTGTAAGCTGTCATGATAGACATATTTTCTGTATTACCCCGATTCACTTTGCTTTGCTACTATAACATGTTGATTGGCTAGAGTATACAGTTTTACCTGTCATTTTCCTCATACACTTGAAAAAGTTCATCTTTTCTTCAAAGTATGACTCATATAGGCTCTCGTGCTGGGTAACACCCCCCCCCCCCACCCACGTGTAGTTAATATATTTACTGATTTTATTTAACTGCACTGTAAAAAATGATGTTTTTACAGTGTAATATAGGGACGATTCTCTGTAAACTGGTAATTGGCTGTCCGGACTGAGTATTTTAAAAATAATAAAGTGTAATAAAGTAATTATCGCTATTAATACAAGTAAAGCATTAATACTTTGTGGCCCAATTGTATTTGGAGTGATAACACTTTAATTTTTTTTCTAGAAATTATCTAAGCGCCAAAAACACAGTCCCCTGGCTGTCCCAATCCCATATTCTAGCTGTTAAAGATAGTATTTCAAAAACCTACTAAATTGCAATCAATTTAAAAATGAAGCTATATTTTCTATGAAAAGGTTTGTTGTTTCAATGGGCTGCGTTAGCTATGCATTGCCTATGCATCCCAACGACACTCTTAGGCCACCATAATGCCAAGATTTGACAGTTCCCACTAGATGGACCTGCTCTATTGAGCGAATCACTAGGATTAATTGCAGGATATAAGCCAAGTATCGAGATCTTACTGCGCTATTTTACGCGCATAAAAGCTTACGAAGCGCGTCGATTTCGCTCAAAATCCGTGACGGGTCGAACCCGCTTTGGCGTAAGAGCGCTTACCACTGTCCGCTAGAATAGTATATGTTTCTAAACTAAATGTCATGAATCTGTCCAGTCCCTGCAACAAATTCAAAGCTGTTTCACGAAAAATCTATAACTTTTGCAAATTCTTTTTGGCATGAAGTTCAAAGTAATCAGTGTAAATTTGCCGAAATCGCCAAGAACGGTGTTGAAACGCTACTTGGCTTAGTTTGAGAGTCACATTTGTGATGAAAGTATGCATCAGGGTCGTTAGGAAAACAGTCCTCTGGGAAGTGATTTCATTAATGTCAATTAATTAAATTATAAAACATATTAGTTATTATGTCCACGATTTGTGCCTCAATTTATAGGTAGTCTCGTAATTAATTATGTTCCATTACTTTTGCAGATATTACGCAACAAAGAGCAAAAACACAGTCACCTGGCACAGTCCCCTGCCTAGTTATACTAGGCGGGGGACTTACCCCTTATCATGATTTATCAGAAAAACACAAACTTCAATTGGCCCTCTTTCAAACCAAAGTAATAGATTCATTTTCTGAGAAATAGTATTATAATTATACAAACATTTCAAAAAACCGTGCCCGGTCAGATTTCGTGTGTAAAATGACGAGTTTACAGAGAATCGCCCATAGTTAGTTTTGTAATAAGAAACTAAAATTGCTAATTTTACAGTGCTAAACTAAAACAGCAATTTTACAGTGATAAACTAAAATTGCTAATTTTACAGTTTATTACCGTGCATTTTACAGTTTTAAACTGAAACTTCTGCTGCCAGTATCATACTGTTGTTTTTACAGTATAATAAAGCTAAATTTTACGGTAATAAACTGCAAAATTGCTAACTTTACAGTAAAAAAATGTAAAATTGCTAGTTTTATAGTTTATTACTGTACATTTTACAACTTTAAATTTTAACCTTTGCTGCCAGTATTATACTGTAAAAGTAACAGTTCATTTTTTGCAGTGCGATGTAGATGTTTTGATACATCCGACATTATCAAGGTCAAACTGGCAGAAAAAAATTTAATTTTTAAAGCAAATTTAGGCAAACGTTTGATCTACTTATTCATACTACTGGTCAAAAGTACTCATTATAAGTTAGCTCAATTATTGCTGAGGATAAATAACAGCTATTTCGTTTATGAGTATTTGCAATCTTAATAATATAAATTTTGCAACGATCAATTCAAAATTAAAAACATAGAATGCTGATACAATAATGTATTAAAGAAAACTAATTAGAAAAAAAAATGAATATATTTACTTACATAGCTACAAAATTACTTCCCAATATTTAAAATTTAAGCTTAAATTTTAATTATGAATTCCATATACTTCTTTTATAGTCACTACGAAAAATACTATTCAGGTAGTTTATCAATTGATAAACGTACAAGAGTGAGTTTTGTGGAGTATAATAGACACTGAAAAAAAAAAAAAAAAAAAAACAGCAGCGTACAAACACAATAAAAATGTTTCTATTTGTTTGCTAAAACTTAATTTTGATACATATTGAAATTACTTTAATGAGAAAAGTTTGATTTAGTTCCTTTTGATTGGACTCCAATTTTTACCAGGGTAGTTTTTATCAAAATGCAACAAACGTATTGACTATATGAAACGTTTAACACGAAAAAAAAAAAAACCTCAATCCATAAATTTCCACACGCGGTGTGTTTTCATAATTTGACACGTTTTTATTTAAACTATAACGCCACAAAGCGATTTGTAACGATTCCATCTTAATTAGGTCGAAAACCACTGCCGCTTTACTTCACAAATAGCTCAATCCATGCTTTTATTTTATCACCAATGTATAAACGTACGGGTAATATCAACATCATTAATATAACTGCTCAATCAATTCACATTTTTAATTGTATAGCACACGGCATAAAAGTGCCAAATGACATGAATTTACATAGAAAGAAAAAGAAGCTGATCCACTTCAAAACTAATTCATTTCAAATTATTTTTATCTGTAAATAATTATGCAATGCTAATTATTTATAGAAGAAAACAGAAAATAAATCGCACTCTGAATGTTTTCAAACAAAAAAAATATTTTAGGAGCGAACAGTACTTTTTTTTTGTCTCCTCCTGTAAAATAATAAAAGAAAGAAAGATAAGTAAAATGGATTGACCTAGTATTAATTAAAGTTAAAATAAAAAATTAAAAATTAAACTAGACCGATTCACTTCAAAATTAGCTCAGCTCAAACTATTTTTGTCTGTAAATAAGACAATACTGCTAATTTAAAGAAAAAAATATAGTGAAAGTCGTGCACCAAATGTTTTTCAAATGAAAGAAAAAAGGAATTAGGAAGAGCGTGAAATGTTTTTTGTATCTCCTGTAAAATTAAAGAGACAAATAGATTGAGTTGAAACTAAATTCTTCACATAGAAAAACAATTAAAAGCATGTACTTGTAAGTAGTCCTTGTATGTTGAAACCAAGTTTTTTTTAAAAATATGATAGGTAAAGTTTACTTTCATATGGGTTTTCCTTGTACATATAAATATGTTCACACACTTATATATTTCTTTCTTTTTCTTAAATAATAACTTTCGGTATTTCTCACATTATGTGAAATCTAAAGTTGTAAGTACCACTTTTTAGAAATTCATTTTCAATTTACAGATAATTGTCTTTTTAATCTTTTATATTTATATATATAAATAATATTTTATTTATACCTATGAAATACAATTCGGAGGTTTTTTACTTCTTTGCAGTACAAATCTGGCATCAAGTGATAATTTTTCATATATTTATACCATGAAATCCTCGCTCTATAGCACGCTCATATCCAACGGCAACACGCAAAACTTTTTTTACTTAAATCCATTACAGATGATTTTTCTCAAAAGGTATCAACACGTTTCGGGAAGCAAAATTGATTAAAAAAAAAATAAAATAAATAAAGATGTTCTCTAAATCGAGTCCTCAATTTTTGAGGATAAAATCATTTCTCGTGGCGAAGATGGGAAGTCCTTAACTGAATTTCGAGGAACCGCGCACCGGAAGGGGGAGGGGAACTTAGAAAACGCGAGGGGGCAGAGTTACCTGCGCCGGGGCTGATCAAATCTTACTTTCTAAGCCCAGTTCTGCGTTTCGCCCTGAGCCAATTGCAGACTTTCTGGCTACCTTAGAGCCCCCTCGATGCGTATTAATTTCAATTTTCAGCCTCCTCCTCACTTTCGCGAAAAGAAAACTCCCGAGCTGACAAGAGGTATAAATCGGCTCCGGTAGTCTAACAAGTGTCACTATCCCCCGTTTGCTTTAAACCTACCTGCAATTTTTGAGTGCTTAGTGAGAAGAGAAAGAAATATAGTTTGCACTCTGTTGTTCCGTTTTTTTTTCTCGCAACAAATGAATTTGTCCAGTAGAAATCGCGTGTGCTCGGAATTCAAACGTAGAGTAAGCGTTTCAGCTCCTTTTTCTCACACTGCAATGATTTTTTGCTGCATAAGTTTCCTTCTAATTCTTGCGTACGAAACAGAAGGTGAGTTTTTAGCATTTAATTGTTTTTGCCCCTCTCAAACCTGTTAATTGAGGGGATTTATGGAAAAAAACAGATTTATTTCCAATATTTTCCCCTTCAAATAACACGTTTTGAAATATTTTTGAATATAATATTTTTCATATTGTAGCTCTTGCTGCAAATTAAGAATTTTTTTTTATCTTATTCTTATTTGATATCCCCGCAACTTCATTTTTAATTTGTTCTTTTTCCCTGTATTTTTTTTTGGTAAATGTTTACTTTCTCGTGTACTATTCCAGATGTATACTCTCAATTTCGGAAAGTTTTAAATTGATGATGTTTGCTTATCAGTTGATTCAGTTTCAACTATGTTTTTAAAATTGTAGATAGCATTGTAATTTTTACACGTTCATTTAAAATAGGGAAATTATTTTTTATTCCTTTTTGTTTTCCCGGATTCAATTGAATATTTTAGTTATAAACTTTCCTACTTTCGACAAATGCTTCTTTTGCATCTTTCATATACTCAGTATTGAGACGTTGTAGATAAATTATTGTTTTTCTCTTAATGCTTCGCTTTAAACATTCGGTATTAGATCATGTCTCACACTGCAACGCTTGAATGTATTATTAGCATTTTTTTCCTTTCCTGTTAATGATTCCAACTTATTTTTAGTATTTTTACTAATTCATAAAAGGGAATTTCCCCTCAATTTAGTGAAAGTATTTTAAACTATGACCTTTTTCTTTAGTTAAAGAAACATTTAAATATTTTTCAAAAATATATAACATACTTCTTATCCTTTATGTGAAATTAAACGAAGAAAAATAGTTTTTCATTCCTGCTTACGTTTTTTCTTATTTTCATATTGAAGATTTTAGATTTATTAGATTTTCAACTTTCCTAGTGCATCTTAAATATTTTAATTGCTATACATTTAATTTTTTTCATAAAATTTACTCTGTTTCGAAACGTTTAAAATAAAATACGATGCTACTTTTGTAACATTTGAAATGAATGTTTTCCATTCCTTCAACTGGAAAGCATTTAAGCACTTTTCGATAGATTTTCCTCTAACTTGTTGCTCTTTATAACTATTAGTTGCATGAAAGCTGTTTTTCCCTTCCAATTTATCCTCCAATTTTTTTTTCGTACTTTGGATACTTATTACCTCCCAAGTATTGATTGATTATTATTTTTATCATCACCAACAACATAATCCTCATTTTTGTTATTATTATTTTACTTTCGTAATACTTTTTGAAAAAAAAAAAAAAATCTTTCTCCATTTGAAATACACTCAAAACTAAAATGTTTCAAGCGTAGGATTGTATTTTCATCTATAGACAGATTTTCCTGAGCTTTCATATGATCTCTCTGATGAAATCATTAAGAATTTTTTTTAATTGCAATATTTGTATTTCTATTCCGAAGAATTTCTCCTTTTACACCTTCTTGACGTAATTTAATAGATAAGAGAAAAATGATAAAAACTTAGGGTTGTTTCTGCTATATATTAAAATAAAACCAACGTTAGTAAGGCAAAATAAAAAATACAAACTGAAGGAACCCTTTTTGATTGCTAGGGAGATTTACTTTCATGATTTGAAGTAATACAAACAGTCTAATTGACTAAGACTTTCCACTTTGGTTAAATCTTCGTCGCTAACGTCCATATTTGATGAGCTTTTCTTTTCGAAGCTCTCGAGCTTTGTCGACATTTTAATTCGACCAAGAATAACAAAATTATCCTACTAAATGCATCTTACTTTGCCCATGGCAGCACATTAACTACTAAAAATTCTCTTAATGAATGTTAAATACTTCAGTGTCAAATGAATAAGGAGACATTCATTTGACAGATGTTCTCAGTTTCTGTGAAAAAAGAGAGCAATTGAGTGAGCTAATAATTCAATCAAGGAACACGCAAAATGCTTATGGCAAAGTTAAAAAAGAAATTGCAACCAAAAAGTATACCATTACGTAATTGGACAACATCCCTATTGAAAAGAGCAAAAAAGCATGTGACAGGACACGTGAACGCTCAAACAAAAAGAGATTTCTGGATCAAAAAAACAATTTTAAAGTGAGTTCCGATTATCATTAATCCAAACATCGCCAGTGTGTAACACGTATTTTACCAAAATTATGATTCTAAAGCACGTTTTATCTTCACACAAATAACAAGGATTTTCACTAGTTTTTAGTCTACTTACAGAGCTTATTTTCTTATAACTCTTCAGGCTCTTTTTAGTTCGCAAAGTACATCTGTAATACTTAGGTATTACTTTTTGTTCTTTAAGTTTTTTTTAATTAATAGATTGCTAGATCTTCCAAAAATTAACACATTTTCTTTCACGAGTTTAAAAATATTAGATGAAAATTTTGTTTTTAAACGTTTTAAATAATTAAAAAAAAACAAAAACAAAATAGGAATGTTTGTGAATGCAGAATTTTGCATTGACTCCATATTAAGAAAAATATTTAGTATGCTGAAAATTTCTCCTTTTATGTGGAAAAGTTGACACCCACACTATCACTCTTAAAATATATTCAGCGCTAGTAGTTCTGTCTTTTGTACTTTTTCCTTAACTAGTCGATTTTTTAGTCCGGTAGAAAGTACAGTTTTAGAAAAAAAGTTCAAAACAGAAAAGGACGAATAATGTTTGCACTAAATATGATTGAAATGAAGCAACAATGTAAATAAAGCACAAATTATCAAGAAAATATAGCATGTAGCTATTTCAAGGCTACAATGTAGCATCACGGCATCCGTCAAATAGCTATGCATGCAATGTCTTCTTGATAGTTAGTGCTTTATTAAAGTTTTTCTTTCCATTTCAATCACATTTAAAATCTGCAACTCTGTACTAGCATGAAATGACAGATGAAAAAGGTTTTTGAGTCAAAAAATCAAGTCTTATACAATTCTAAAGTTGCCTTGCCGTTTTCATCAGTGATGTCACTTTATCGAATAATAGCAAATTGGTAAACAATTGAAGAACAATTTCGTTACAAAGTTCCACATAAAAATACATTTACTTCTACACTGTTAAAATAAATGTCGTTTTTACAGTATAATACAGCTAATTTTATTATAATCTTACAGTAATAAACTGTAAAATTGCTAATTTTAGTTTCGTATGCTGCATTTTACAGTTTTAAACTGGAACCTCTGCTGCCAGTATTATGCAGTTGTTTTTACAGTAGAGTACTGCTAATTTTATGGTAATAAACTGTAAAATTGCTAGTTTTAGCTTATTACTGTGCTTTTGCATTTTAAACTGAAACTTTTGCTTTCATTATTATACTGCAAAAATAACAGTTTATTTTTTGCAGTGTACATCACAGGGTGATATGAAATTCTCTCCGTATACTCTAGTAATTATTTATATTATAAATATTTTAGTTATAACACAAGAGGGGTACTGTCTGTTTGCGTATTGTGCGCCTGGCAGCCACGAACACTTCCATTTGTAAAAGGGGAGATAGGTTTGCGATGCGCACTTTTCGATGCCTTCAGTTTTTGTTCGCTTGCTACTTCCTCGTTGCATTTCCCCCTATTTCGAGAAAGTCAGAATAGACTTTGCGCGTGCGCAGATTCGACGTAGGTCTCGCGAAAAAATTTTAGACAGTAAATATGGGAAGGTGATCATTTCTTTACTCCCCGAAACTATTTTAATTGGTCTCTTGAAACGAAAAATACGTGAAAAGTAAAAATCGTAAAAAGACGGGAAAACTTGAATATATATATATATATATATATATATATATATATATATATATATATATATATATATATATATATATATATATATATATATATATTGGACTCAAATAATGAGCAATAAGCTCCTGTTAAAACTCAAAAGAAACTTTTACATTAAACTTATGGCTTTTTTTGGATGTACGTTTATGGCGTTGGGAAATATTTGCGTTTGCATTTTTTGTAGCATTATAGCTAGTTCTTCAGGTTTTGATAGGTGTTATGATCAATTTTTTTTTATGGGTTTTCGATTTTTTTTCTATCAAATCTATGTCGGTTTTTGAAACCCCTTTTGAATGAATTTTTCTGTTGGTTTTTCATATAATTTGAACATATCTCTGTGTAACAGCATTTTGCAAGTCATCTCGGCTGACTTCAACTTCCTGCACTGAACAAGTTGTTCTTTGTACTTTAAAAACACATTAGCAATTTTCATGATAATTTGTAACTCCTTTTTAAATGCGCGATTTATTAACTTTTTTTCATGTGCAATTTACTAGTCGCTACTAAAAGTAACATTGTCCTAAAGTAAATAATAATAATATTAATGAAATATGAAAGTTAAATTTTTCATACTTGCTCTATTAGTATAATTTCAAGTGTTGAAAACACACACACATTTGTGTAAATGTGCTTTTGTGCGTGTGTGTGTGTGTGTAGTAGTAGTTTCTGTGATGGTAGTTTCGTGTACATAGTTCTTCGTAAATTAAAAATAAAAAAATGCATAACAATATTGAGTATTACAAGTTACCAATTCATTCGCATCCTGAAATCGAAAATAAATCATTTTAAAATGAGGTATTGCTACACAGAAATGTCTCTGCTTGAATAGCACCTCTCTGGGATTGTCAGTCTGTCTCTCGGTCTCCTAATATCGTTTCAGAGTTAATCAACTAGAAAAAAAAGAGTTTTTTTCAAAAGATCTTCTCCAGGTCCGCTCAATCCGTGGAAAAAATCTGTGGAGTGAACTATTTGATAATTTCAAATAACTCTGTTTAAAGATTCCATCTTTTTCGTAATTTTTTATTGATATGTTCACATGAGAGAATGAAAAACATTACATTATTTTTTTTGAAAATGTACACATTAAATGTACTTGTGTTTTAAGTTTGAGTTATTAAATATTTTTTTAAATGCTAATTAAATAACTTTCCAGTTTTGTTCAGAGAGTAGGGAAAAAAGTTATATCATTACTACATTCAATTCATTAGCATTACATAATTTATTATTTTATTGGTTAGTTGCTCTTATGTAGCCTAACTAAACTAATGCTAATTTTCAAAATATATTCCTTGGTATTGCCTATTTATAGTAGGTGGTTTTAATTTTCTTTAATTGGAAGCAACTAAATAAGTTTCGGATGGAGTTTCATTGCTTCGAAATAAAAATTACAGCTAATGAGACGTAATGCCACATTATTTAAGAACAGCAGTTATTTTTACGCATATTTTGAACATAACAGATTTTTTTTTGCAATTAAAAAAATCTTTTGGTACTTAGCAATTTTTACAAAGCTCTAAGAACTAAATATTTAACAGTATAAAATATTTATCTTCGTTAAATGGAGGTAAAAATGTCTTTAATGAACTGTTACATTTATACCAGAGAAAAACACGGAGAAAAAGATTAAATTGTTTTTTTAATCCTAAGTATATTTTAAACAAATATTTTAGTTGCTTTAATTAAATAAAATTTAGTAATTTGATTCTAGAGTAATTCAAAGCAAATATGATTTAATGCATGCCCAAATAAAGATATAATAATAATAATAATAATAATGAAGGATTTTCCCGCGTTATTGTTAGAAATTAAAGAAATTCTGCAAATTAAGGATTCATTAATTGTTTTTGAAATATGAGCTATTCCGGAAGCTTTCAAAACATCTAGAAAATAAATAGTATATTATTAGTGAAATAAAGTTTAGTTCGTTAGTTATTTTTATAGCAATTCACAACTTTAAAGCAACCTGGTGAAATTCACACCAAGTTAAAAACGAAACGTTGTATCATTTTGCGGAAAATCGTATTTGAAGGGTTTAACCGAAATTTTATTGAAATTTTAAACGACGGAGTTTTTAATTTCCTAATATATATATATATAACTTTCTTACATTATAAAAGCTGTAGTAAAGCTCGTACTGGTACGAGTTCAACTGCGCGTCTTATTTCCAATAAAATTCCAATTAAATTTTTATGCATCACTTGACTGTTTAATGCATTTAAGTAAATAAAAATCTATTTTTATAGATACAGAAATACGTGCTCGTATTTTCAGGTGATGTTGATAAGGAAAAATACTATAATGGCTTTAGAATACATGGTTAATCAAAAAAAAAAAAAAAAAACATTTTCTTATTTTCTTCTTTTTTTTCCAAAAAAAAATGCATTAAATAAAATCCGCATAGTTTTTACACAATGATGAGTCATTCCACGTCAAATCGCCTAAGGCCATGTGCCGTCATGTCTCGGATTTTGTTCAATATTTTTTTACGGATAGATACCTATGAGATAAACTCAAATTATTTTTTTTAGATTTTTTGAATAAAAATTTAGGGTTGTAGAATTTTTTGAAATTTTGATTTTTTCAGAATTTTTGCTTTTTTATTTTTGGTATGCATTTTGAAAAAGCTCTATAACTTCCTCATTTTTCATTCAATTAAGCCAGTTTACGTATCATTTTAAAGCTAATTATTTTCTCCTTCAATATTAGTGACAAAAATGAGATTGTGAAAAATAGAATTTTGCCAATGGTCGTCTGAAGTCAGATTTTGTGTTTTTTCAATTGGTATGTTCAATAGGTCATATCTCCGGAGTACCAACTAAGAACTGCCCAATTTTTTTTTTCAGTAATGACAACATCATATACTTTTTATGTATAAAAAATTAGGAGGGTGTTTTTCGTTGTTTTGGAATAAAAAATTCAAGTGTGTTTTTTCAGTTGGTATGATCAATAGGTCATATCTCCGGACTACCAACTAAGAACTGCACGCCACTTTTTTTCTGTTATGACAACATCATACCCTTTTTATGTATAAAAAATTGGGAGGGTGCTTTTTGTAGTTTTGGAATAAAAAAATCAAACGTGTTTTTTCAGTTGGTATGATCAATAGGTCATATCTCCGGATTACCAGTTAACAACTGCGCCAATTTTTTTTCTATAATGAAAACATCATAATGTTTTTTATGATCAAGATATTAGAAGGGTGTTTTTTGTTGTTCTGAAATTTAAAAAATATATTGAATTTTTGAAACAAATTTCTTTGAAAATCAAGTTTTCGACAAGTTTAAAAACTCCGTAAAATTAAAAAAAAAAAAAAAAACTATGCTATCACAAGGAAGACCACGATATGGCAGCTGAATGGCATTTCTTTGCCACGAGTCCTTGCAAGAATGCATGCGATGGAGTAGGGGGCACAATAAAACGGCTTGCAATAAGAGCAAGTCTTCAAAGAACTCTCGAAGGACAGATTTTAAATGCACATGATCTATTTCAATTTGCCTCTCAAAACATAAAGGGGATACAGATGTTTTTCGTTACAGCAGTGGAAGTGGTTGCAAATGAAGATTTTTTAAAGCAAAGATATGAAAGAGCCTTAATAATAGTAGGCAGCAGAGAGAATTACTTCTTCAAGCCATTAGACACGAAGGGTATATTAGTGAAGAAGGTTTCTGTGTTTGAAAAACCTTTTGTTGCCACTGTCGGAACATCGTAGAAATAAAGATTGTTATTCATGAATTTTTTATGCTTTCATTTGATAACAAATTATAAAATGTTACGTAGATTTCAGAATAATGGAAACCAAATATAAATTTTTTCCAACCACCAAGAGCTCGCGAGTCTTTCTTTGTCAAACTATGAATGAAAGTATATTTAAAGACATTTCAGTTTATTTTATCGTAATTCCTATCGGTTGATGGAGTGGCTAGCAAATAATTACTGAAGAGTAAAATAATTCTACAGCGACTTTTCACTACCAAAGCATGCAAGCAATAGAACAATATAAAACTACCATCAAGTATTTGAATGTAATAAATAGGATACATTTTCATCTGCTTGTGACGTGTGATGCTGAGTGAATCTCAAATTTAAGTTTCAAAAGTTGATTTTAAAGTAGAGTTTTTTGAAAAAAACATGTTATATTTTTATTTCAAAATAACAAAAAAACTTCGTTCTAATTTCTTGATCATGAAAACATCATGATGTTTTCATTATGGAAAAAAAATGGCGCAGTTGTTAACTGGTTTTCCGGAGATATGACCTATTGATCATACCAACTGAAAAAACACGTTTGATTTTTTTATTCCAAAACTACAAAAAGCACCCTCCAAATTTTTTATACATAAAAAGGGTATGATGTTGTCATAACAGAAAAAAAAATTGGGCAGTTCTTAGTTGGTACTCCGGAGATATGACCTATTGAACTGAACATACCAATCGAAAAAACACAAAATCTGACTTCAGACGACCATTGGCAAAATTCTATTTTTCACAATCTCATTTTTGTCACTAATATTGAAGGAGAAAATAATTAGCTTTAAAATGATACTTAAACTGGCTTAATTGAATGAAAAATGAGGAAGTTATAGAGCTTTTTCAAAATGCATACCAAAAATAAAAAAGCAAAAATTCTAAAAAAATCAAAATTTCAAAAAATTCTACAACCCTAAATTTTTATTCAAAAAATCTAAAAAAAAAAATTAATTTGAGTTTATCTCATAGGTATCTATCCGTAAAAAAATATTGAACAAAATCTGAGACATGACGGCACGGCCGACTATTTAAATCAGGCGATTTGACGTGGAATGAGCCTGATAGATGTTTTTCTCTTCATAAATTCACATCCATGTTTGATAATGTTTCTTAAAAATCATTAATTCTCTATTTAACGGTGTAAAAGGGAGAATGTTTCTTGAGAGAAGTACACTGTAAAAAAGAAAAAGCCTACAGTACTACAGGGTGCGCCAGAGAAACTTACTTTTTTGAAATGTCAATAAAAACAAAACTACTTAAGTTATTGTTTTAATTCTTTTTTTATTTGAGAATACAATATAACATTTTTTTTTTCATTTAGTCTTGAAAATGACATCGGTTAAATGATGACCCCCATTGAGCATACACTGATTAAGACGATTTTTAAAGTTTGTGAGCACTCTTTGCAGCATATCAATTGGTATGTTGGCAATTTCGTCGCGAATGTTATTCTTGAGGTGAGCTATTGTGCGTGGTCGATCAACATAAAGCAGGGATTTCAAATAACCCCATAAAAAAAATCGCACGGCCCCAAATCTGGGGAGCGTGCTGGCCATGGGAGATCGCCTTTGAGAGAGATGAGGTGGTCGGGGAAATGTTGTCGCAACAAATTCATTGAATCTCGTGCTGTGTGTGCTGTGACTCCCAGGACCCGATTAAGATATTACGGGGCCCTAGGCCAAACACTCTTTTGGGGCCCCCTATACTGAGGCTTTACAATTTTAGGCATTGGATAAAACAATTTTAGCCATCGATTAGAGCAATTCTAGCCATTTGGGGGCCCATACATTGTGGGGGGCCCTAGGCCACGGCCTAATTGGCCTATTCAGTAATCAGGCCCTGGTGACTCCATCTTGCTGAAACCACACGTCCCTAATGTTTATTTTTTCGAGGCTGGGAAGGAAGAAATCCTTGATGCGCGCGTTGCGTAGCAGTAACTGAGCGACCGTTCGAAAAGTAGCTTTCGACGGCAAAGGCGCGCTGTTCTTTTGACCATAGCATGATGGCGACTAATTAAAGGGAAAACAAAACTTGGAGATTTCCCGCTCCAGATGCGCCCACTCTCTTCTTTCTACGCAGCCAATTCACCGCGCAGGAATTTTTTCAAAAAAGTAAGTTTCTCTGGCGCACCCTGTACTAGAAAACCTCTAGTACTCTATACTTCTATAAAGGTTTTTTCTCTAAAAAAGTAATTGCAGGGCTACTAAAAAATCGCTAGCAAACTGGATTTATTTCAAGTTTTCTAGTAGGGTGAAGTGGGTAATTGCGTACTTGGGGCAAATGTGTAGGGGAGAGCGGGGCTAAAAGTTCCGTTTTTTGATCAAGCTCAAAATTCGTTTTGAAAACTTGGTTCTAGAATTAATATTCCGAGGTTAAAACTTAGTATTATATGTCCCTTTGATATACAGACTGTTTTTTGAGTTGTATTTTGTAAGGTTTTTTAATAATTAATTTTATAGCAAGTAAAGCCGAAAAGGAACAACTAACCCCGTCTTGGGGCAAGTTGTTCCGTGGGTGGGGCAAATTGTTCCGAAAAAACAAGGCGATGAATAACGATGCTGATTTTGAATTTAACCACATTGCGAGATGAATAACTCATTAAAAGCATAATTTGCATTAAAAAAAACAAGTGTTGATATTAGTATGACTTTATGTATGGCTGTATGAACGTATGTATGCGTGTGCATATGTAGGTATGTCGCGTAACTCAAAAACTGTATACCGTAGAAGATTCTAATTTGATATGTTGGCTTTGAGGGAGGTCTAGTTGTGTGCCTCCCCTTGTGGTTGCATTCGAATGTTCCCAGCCCCCCTGGGAACATTCGAATGATGTCCCCCCCCCGGGCTTACCCGTTCTTTGGGGTAAATCAATGTTAATTTTAATGTAGACATAAGCGATATGAATTGGCACAATCACTTGGCGATATATCGCCAAGCTTTTGGTCGCCAAGTGTTTGACGCCAACTTGGTGACAGATCGCCAAGTTGGCGACAAATTTGCCGAAGAAAATGATTTCTTGAATTTCGGTTCAATTTTTGCGCTATTGGCGATATTTTGCGAAAAATCCACTGAATGCTGTTAAAATCGGTCATATTTAGAAAAGTAGTTTACACTCAAGAAAAGAAATGGCAACCGATTTTATTCAACTTTTTTTTTTACCATTCATTTTTTTCACGCTAATAAGAACTTAGAGCAGACGATTTCTGTAAATCCAATTTGGAATTGATTTTTACTAACTTAAAAATGCCTGTATCTTTTTGCCGGGTGAAGCGGTTATTAATTTTCAGAGCTGCGCGAGAAAATTTCCTTTAGGACGTATTTTCTTCGATCTTTCTAATGAGACCTTTGCTTTGAGGCGTTTCCTGTTACGACGGGATTTAAAACTTTTTTTGGCGATTGATTTCTTTTTTGCACTGGATGCTGGCAAAATATCGATTTTAATAATGCAATCGAGACTTATAGACAAGCGTTGCTTGACAAAAGTTTTATTCTCAAGGTAGACCGTGCAAAGCCGGGCAACGCATCTAGTAAAGAGTAAATTATAACACTTTAATATTTTAAAATACAGTTAATACAGTGCAACATATCAAACTAACAGCTTCAACAGCTAATAAGCTAAGATAATTGGTTCAGTCTTCAGTTATAACGGGGAGTTATCTAGAATTTCTAATACGATTCTCCGAAAATATGACTTTTATATCAAAGCATGAAATATAATATTTATTTTCTGTGTGTGAATAATATTTATTTATATGTGTATTAAGTTACTGCATCCCTGGTTCAGATGAATAGCGCAAGACGTTCCTTCGGGCTAGTTGCTAATTTTTCTGGGGCAAGTTGTTCCGCGGAACAACTTGCCCCCAAAAAGGGGAACAACTGGGGGTCTAGTCTCTGCCCAATCCGTAAAAATTATCCGCATTCAAAACCAACCCGTGACGTCATTTTAACGTATGTAGCGAGACCCGCTAGTCTCTGCCCTTTTTTTCCGCACGCAAGATACGTACTCTAAAATGTAAACATACGGAAAATTTACGCCGTCTTCTTTCTGGCGGAAAACCATTTTGCGTACCGTAAAATGGGGTGAATCGGAACACTTTTCAGCTTTGATTGTAAAAAAAGCAGTTAAAAGATTTTTAATAAATTTTGTTTTTTGGGTAAAAACTTCGGTCTTCTTTTACTTTTGATATTCCAAGCAAAAGACAAAACATTTTAAACAATTATTATTAAAATGTATAGGAAATAATGGGTGTTCCGAATCACCCCGCAGATAGGGGTCAATCGGAACACATGTTAAAATTTTTATTTTTTTCACTTTAACCTGTAATAGGTCTCACAAACATGAGTAATATTGATGGGAAATAATAAGAATAGGTAATTACTGTCAAATAAATGTATAATTTCATTACCAGTAAACGTTTATAATTTGTCAAAATTCAAAATAATTTTGAACTTATGAAAAATGAAAAGTAATTTTAAGAAATGCTTTTGAATTGAAATACAAAGATTTAACATGAATGGAAGTCCCTCATGTCGTCCACAAATATGTACTTGTCCTTAAAACTAGCAATTGTGACTTGGCTTAAGTTTTTTCAAAACATCTCCTGGGATAAACTCTGTCTTTTCCTTAGTTTCTTAAAATCTCTAGGTTTCGGGGATTGTCCTGAAAGATTATTTCACTTATTCATTACTGTCTGTGTGCTGGACTTATACTACATAAAGTCTATGTAACTTTTCTCCTCGTATTTTAAGTTAAAAAAATGTCTTTTGAAATCTGCAACTTTTTGTCATTCTAAGATCTAGTTACTCACGAGAAGGGATAAACACTAATAAATCTTTGTCCGTGTCTTGATCAGAAGAATTGGGGTTAGAATCTTGATTTTTCAAACAGTTTCCTTCAAATAAGTTTGAATTGGAACAACAGAACTAAGTGTTCCGATTCACCCCGCAATTTTTTTTCCTATGGCATTTTTCAGAACTCTTCATTTTTATGACACAATTTATAAAAAATGTAAATTCTAATGTGGTATTCTGTTGTTCAGATACATGTATAATTGAAACATACCACTCTTAGTTTCTAAATATAAGAAGGTTTGTTCATGCATATGAAGTTTTGCAGTCTATGAAAATGTGATGTTTTCTAGCATTCCACGTGCAGCACTCCTTAGAAGCCAGTAGCTTTGCCAGATTGACAAAAGTAATTTTTTCCTACTTCCTATGATCTTACCTTTATAAAAAAAAATTCATGGCGAAAATTACCCAATAGTATATTTATGAAGAATTTCTTTGTACGGTCGGAAAGTTTTGTTCCGATTGACCCCGCTGTTCCTATACACCCCATTTTACGGTACTTAAAATTCAAAGATGCCGCGTTTGCTGCGTTGGATTAGCAACTAGGCGTTGAAAGATTGGAAACGATAGAAAGAAATGGTGTTTAAAGACCAATTCAATGCTTTCGAGATTTCAGATCGCAGATTTGTTCAGGTTAACAAAAAATTTAGCGATTGACCTCACGGAAGATATGGGTCATTTTTCACCATATGCTTACATTTCAAAATTTTTAAGTAATTTTTTTAACTTGCTATTTTCTTTTAGAAATACTAACAGATGTTTAGTCACATATTGTAGGTGTGAAAAAAAGTAACTATTTGTACACTTTGATGAATAATTAAGTATTCAAATGCTGTTGTAAAACTGTAAGTTGCAATTAAAATTGTCGTCCATTACCATACAAAATCAATATGAAATCTCACTTTTAAACTATATCATAGAGCCTAGAACCAACTTCATTTGAAATTATTTGCGCCCTGAAGCTTAAAACGATGTTTGTGATGATTGAAATATTGATCAAAAACTCTATGGTAACGAATTTGACATTTGGTAACGGATTTGACCAGTAACGGACTTGACATTTCAACCAAAATGTCAAATTATGGCTAGGTTGTCGAATTTAAAAATTGAACTACAATATGCATTTTCTTAGAGTTGTATAATGAACAATATTTAGGGGTAAAAATTTAGAAAAAGTAAAAATTAATACTAAAATCTTTGGTAACGGACTTGACAAAGAATAAAAATACGCACCTGGAAAAAATTTTGTGCGAAACACCACAGCAATACTTCTCGACTCAGGGAAACAAAATGGTACAAAATAGTTACGTCACTAATTTGTTAAGTTAACTGAATACGTGTTACCATCTTTTGACTTCAATAAATACCTTTTTTAGCTAAAATAATCTTAGGGTAACGGACTTGACAAGAACTTCCGGACAAAATATATTCATACATTTCTTATTGAAATAAAATTACTATTGTCAATATTTATCATGAATACCATATACTAATAGTCAATATATAAAAATAATATGTCGCATTTACTTTTTTTGACCATTAAGTAGAGGAAAAAAATAGTTGAACTTGCGAAAATTGGAAATGGACAAGCGTTTTTCCCTTGATTCTCATTTTTAAAGACTTATATAAAAATAAATAAATAAATTTCAATAATTTGTTGAGTGATAGAATTTTTTTGGGGGTATTTCTTGCAGAAAATAATTATTCGCATTGAATTCAAGATATACGTTATGCTTCAAAATCGTCTTTTTAACCTCCGGACAGCAAATGTAAGCAAATTTTGAAAATGACCCATATTAAAGATAGTTTTCCCGCCGGAGGACTACCAGCTCACTTGCGGGTAAGTACTTTCTTCATTATTTTGCAAACAAAACATCATTTTTAATGCTTTGCGTCCATTTATAGAGTAGTAGCAAATCTTGTTCGTGCCTTACGAAAATTGCTGTTTATTTTTTTCGCACAGATTCCTTTTATTCAACCATATTAAATCTACCAAAAAACGAAAGAAATCTCGACCTAGCCGTTTCGGATTTTCATGTAACTTTCGGGAATCCTACCCTTGAACAGTGCCGTATTTACGTATGGGCTTAATGGGCTATAGCCCAGCGCGGCACTTTTTTCATGCAAAATGAAGACTTTTTTTTTTATAGACAGCAGGGCGGATCGGCCACGAGAATTACATCAATTAATTGAATTAAATACTGTTCTTTGTTAATAACGCTGTGTGGCCGGGCTTTGCACGGTTTACCTTGAAAATACATTTTATGTCAAGTAAATAAAAAAGTTTTTTTTTACTACTCTGAAATTCAACACCTCAAAGGGGGGGGGGGCAGTTTCAAAAGTCCAGGGCGGCCTCACGTCTATTTTTTATATTAAAAAATCTATTATTCGTAATTAATCTGTAATTAATATCTGAAATTCGTTAAAAAACACTTGTTTTTCTTTCTGGCAGTGTTGTAAAATATTATAACTCAAGTTCTATGAGAGGTACAGAGTTGCACATTAGCTCATTTTAATAACAATTATATGCGCTTTGATTTGATATGTAACGACAATATTTCGAGGAAAGATTTTCTCACAAAATAAATAAATAAATAAATAAATGACACTGTCAATTAAAAATTTAGGCCCAAGACCGACAATACTTTAGAGGCCCTCTTCTGTGCTCTGCCTTTTCAAGTCACCAAAAAAAAAAAATCTTTTTCGCAGTGGCGATACAAGGGGGGGGGGGATGATTAAATAATACTCTATAAATGGACGTAAAGCATTAAAAATGATGTTTTGTTTGCAAAATAATGAAGAAAGTATTTACCCATCCCCCCCAAGCTCAATGGCGCGAATTCCCCCCCAAAAAAATTTCACAACCCTCTTGTGCTTTTTATTTTTTTTCCTCTTTTTTATTTCTTTTTTCTAATATTATTTATTTATTTTTTAAATTATAACATTATTTTTTCATGTATTAACTTTTTAAAAGTACAAATTATGCGCAGAATATAATCGCTTTTTTCTCTTCCACACATTTCAAGCACACCCACACACACACACACGAAAAAAAAATAATTTAAATAAAAAAACTAAATTAATAAATAATTTAAATAAATAAATCAGTTTTAAAAAATCCCCCCCTAAAAGTTTGTTGGCGCAACTTGCGCCATAATCCTCCCTGTGGGCACCCCTGGGGGGGGGCGATTTTCGGGGATCATTGTATGGAGCTCTGCAAGGCCCTATGCAGTTGCACTGTATGCATTATGTCTAGCCCTGATACTGTTTTTTATATCCATTTTAGCTCAAGAGTTTTAAAGCTAATTCTCAAGAAAGAAATCTTTTTTACTTTACATAAAATGAACTAAATAAGAGAAGTGCTAATTAAGTATCAAAAGAGATTGTTTTTATTTTTCAATTTATGAATCATTATTTTTTTCTTAAAAATACATAATTTTTCAATGCTGTGCATCAGTTTTTAAAAAATTAGCGGCCCCTTAGGAAGATGATGCCCCAGTCCCAGGCCTAGATGGCCTGTGCCATAATCAGGCCCTGGCAATTGTGTTAATTAGGGCCTGTAGTACTTGTTTTTAATTCCATATCCAGCACAAAAATATTTTAAATTAGATTCTGAAAAATATTATAGTGTTATACATATTCAGGAGCCCCGAAGGGAGGTCATGAGAGTTTTCCTCATTCGGCAAGCTCGAAATGACAAGTCGGCAAATTCAGGAACAGTATTACTTTTTTTGTGAAGCTGCAATATCTTCCTGTTTTTACATAATTTTGTTGCCTTTGAAAATAAGAAGACCCGATTTATAACACTCAATTCGGCTGTTGTCAAATGACCATCATGCTTTAAATTGTGACAGATGCAATATTCTATGTGACACCCATTGTCTTTTCTCATAAGTAATAGAATAAGGTCTGTTTGTATGCAAACAATGGAAAACAAAAGTAAAAGCGTTGTCTGCCGAGCATTGCCAAGTCAACGATTACGATACGCGCCGATTGTAACGCTAATTTTCGATTGGCTGATTGAGATCGCAATAAAGGCGTGGCTTAATATTTTTCAGTACGTTCGTAAACACGCCGAATGTTAACGTACGTTCGGAATATTTGGGCAGAGACTAAGCAATTACCGCACGTACGGTTATCAGCATACGTTATTAGAGTTCGTTACGATGCGTGCGTACGTTGACGGCATGATTAACGTACGTAAATTTACGTATGGGCAGAGACTAGACCCCCTAGCCCCAAAAGCACATGTCTTTCAATCATTAAATTATAGGTTAGATAACAAAACATAAATAGTTTCAGCGTAGGATATAAGGGTGCACAATCTATCTTCATGTAAAAGAACCAAAAAGCTAAACACTAACTATAAAATTTCGGGCCAAAGACCAAAAACACCAAACACAAAAATATTTACTTTCGTAAATCAGTAATGCACGTGCTCGGCTTTTGATACACCGGACGCCACTGGGCTGACTAAAATGGCCGCCATTTGTGCGCTATAACATTCTATTTCACGACGTATCGACAAAATACATTTATCTTTTTTCTTAGCTGAGCTATTTCAAAGGGAACAACTTACCCGCGGAACTTTTAGCCCCGCTCTCCCCTACTCATTAAAAAAATAGGAGGAAAAACTGAAGCTAGCTTCTATCTAGTGGAGCCATTTGGAAGCCTAAACTACAGGCTCCCAAATGGCGCCACTAGATAGCAGCTAGCTTCAGTTTTTCCTCCTTTTTTTTAATGAGTACACATTTGCCCCAAGTACGCAATTACCCACTTCACCCTACAGTTTTCTAGTACAGTAACTCCTGATTATCCGCGGAATTGGGTGGCACTGGTTTTGCGGCTTATCAGAAAAAAAAACATAAAATAAGGGGCAAGAAAGATAAAAAAAAAAGTCTTTTGCTTTAAAATAATTGCATTACACTTGAAACGTGATATGTACATTGCATAAGCAGTGAGGATAGGTACAGTATAAAAAACCTTTTGCATTTGAGGTTCTCAAGATAACGGTACTTACGATAACGCAAACGTAAAATAATTTATTGGATGTAGTACACCGCACTCCTGGGTAAGAAATGTTCAGAAAAAACATAATTTAATTCGTGCTTTTTTGAAGACTTTCCTATCAGAGTCAGAATTCTCTCAACACTACACAAGCCGGTCGGCTAATTATTTTAATTAAAATTATGTTAATCATTCTGTTATTTCATCACTACGTGTAAATGTTAAATCATTACTATAATGAACTTAGATTTGTTTAATCCTACAACTGCTCAACTTTTCAAAATCACCACTTAGAAACCTACTTCCTCCCCGTGAATTTTTTAAACTCTCCCTAGTATTCGTCTTAAGGAGTTTCGAGTGTCAATCATCAGTCTTCCCTGCAAATTAACGGCTCAAACACCAAGTGACAGCACTTGCAGACATACACACGCACTCTTAAGAAAAAAAAAAAGCAATCTTTTCTTCTGACTTTGTTGAAACATCACTTGCCTTCTATGGCATTATGATAAAAGAAAAATCTACATCTTGGAATAATATAAAAGTGGGTCGTAAGTTCATCAAAAAAGTTACAAGTCAGAAATGCCGCCTTGATTTTGTCTTTTCCATAGCTCAGTGTAGAATTACATACAGGGTGTCCACTCCTATCGTGGCCCAATAGCTAATTTCTAAACCGTTAGAGATAAGCATATAGTTCATTTAGGAAAAAATCTCCAAATTACGAAAGGAATTTTGGGTCTATTCAATGTTTTTCAAAAAATCAAATTTTGAAAGAGTTACGAAATTTAAATTTTTATACAGCCCCCCAGTCCTATTAGTCATGTTTAGTAAAACATTCTTGACACTGTAACGTTTAAAACTAAAAAAAAAATCACTGTTCTACCACAAAAATTGGCCGAGTTATGACGTTTTGAAAAATCAAGATTTTGCATTATTTCATGACGTCATCGAGAGATCACTTAAGAGACCGTATGTGAAATCCTTCAAAATCTTGATTTTTCAAAACGTCATAACTCGGTCAATTTTTGTGGTAGAACAGTGATTTTTTTTTTAAGTTTTAAACGTTACAGTGTCAAGAATGTTTTACTAAATATGATTGATAGGACTGGGGGGCTGTATAAAAATTTAAATTTCGTAACTCTTTCAAAATTTGATTTTTTGAAAAATATTGAATAGACCCAAAATTCCTTTCGTAATTTAGAGATTTTTTCCTAAATGAACTATATGCTTATCTCTAACGGTTAAGAAATTACCTATTGGTCCACGATAGGAGTGGACACCCTGTATATTGCGTGTCGAAGGGCAACGATCGCCGGGGTTATCTGGACTATCCAAGTAAATTTTTGAGCAGAAATAATAAATACAAAATCAGGTTTTCTGGATTTCTTACTCACGACGTTTTGTAGTAATAAAGGGTTTTAGCGTTAGCCCTGAAACACATCCGCAAATTTCATTTCTCATCGTGTGTTTATTGACTTGACTTTCTTATTCAGTAATTAATGTCAACGCATGCACGAATTCTATGTCAAAAGATGAGTTACATAAAAAAATGCATAGTGAGAAGGAAGTGACAAGTTTGAAGACTGAATAGAAATTGGTATGTAGTAAGCACTCACTTGCTCTCGAAGATATTTTTGAATGCCATCACGCTAATAAAATTTCGACGTTATACCTTTGACCGAATTAAGTGTTTGAACTTGTTATTTTTAATATGTAATTATATTTTCATTTGAAATGAGACATTAGTGAAATAACATTCTTTTAACGGGCCTTGAGAGCAAATAAGAAATAGGTTCGTTGAAATTTATGAAGAAGAAATAATTTTTTTCTCTCCAAAGACATTAAAAATTCTCTAATATAGGGAAGATTTATCCTCATAGTTTGCTCCTCATATTATTTTTTTCAATTTAGGTCTATGTCTCAAAGTATTGTAGTTCAAGATAAGCACACTTTTACTACTAATAATAAGATAAATAAATAGTTAAATAGTTAGATATTCCAATGCCCATTTTCCAATCAAAACGCACGCAAAAACATAATTAAGGTGTTTGAAAAACCATTTTAAACTCATGAATATTTCATTGAAAAAATATTACTAAACAATATAAAAGACTAAGCATTGAGAAACATTAGGCAAAAAAGTTTAATAAAACAGATATTGTTCAGAATTTTAACTCAGTACAGCGAACAATTAATTACAAAGCAATAGATTAGGCTTAACACGTGAAAAAAATTTTGATTCTTTAAGTTGCTTTTTTTTATCCTGTTTTATTCACTGTAGGGAAAAAATCTTGAGTTATTGAATATATTCAGCAGGTAATGAATAGTTTGAAAGAAAACAATAGTTGTCGAAGATGAAGTAGTGAATTCCTCTTGGAACAGATTCTCATCGGTAGCGTGATGAAACATTTTGACCCAATCAATTTTCGTTATCGTGGTGAAAAACAACAACATATTTTTATATGAAGTGTTCTTTTGTGCGGAATTTCTTCATAAAATTTCCAACGAACTTGAAACTTAAGTATCGATAAAACGCAAAAATAAATCACAATATTAACCTGTTAACCGGGGAATTAGCTATTGCTCAACTCGTTTCACAATGGGGACTTTTTTTTCGCAGCGATAAGTAGTATCACACCTCAAATAATAAAAGAATATCGTTTTTAACTTATGATTTTTATTTATTTTGATAAAATATTTATATTTTTAGCCATATTTTGTAGAAAATAAAAAGTACTTAAGTCATAAATTTATTACTAATCAAAATATATAAAACACTGAAATTCACAATAAGAATATTCAAATCAGAAAGTTATTACTAACATGTAAGATACTGAAATGCAGACTAAAATGAGTCCAAATTGTGGCAGCTCGAAGTATAGATCATGCAGCGCCCGTTTTCCCGTTAATAGCGCTCAAGTTACAGATTACAAGAACATGAAAATTCACGACGCATCGGCAATATGATAGCATATACACTGAAGTGACAAAAGTCATGGGATACCTCTTAATATCGTGTCGGCCCTCCTTTTGCCCGGCGAAGTGCAACAACTCGACGTGGCATGGACTCAACAAGTCGTTGGAAGTCTTCTGCAGGAATATTGAGCCATGCTGTCTCGATAGACGTCCATAATTGTGAAAGCGTTGATGGGGCAGGATTTTGGGCACGAACAGACCTCTCGATGGTGTCCCATAAATGCTCAATGGGATTCATGTCGGGCGATCTAGGTGGCCAAATCATTCGTTGGAATTGTCCAGAATTTTCTTCAAATCAATTGCGAACAGTTGTGGCCCGGTGACATGGCGCATTGTCATCCATAAAAATCCCATCGTTGTTTGGGTACATGAAGTCCATGAATGGCTGCAAGTGATCTCCAAGTAGCTGCACATAAGCATTTCCAGTCAATGTTCGGTCCAGTCGCACTAGAGGACCAAGTCCATGCCATGAAAAAACAGCCCACACCATTACGGAGCCACCACCAGCTTGAACAGTGCCTTGCTGACAGTTTGGGTCCATGGCTTCGTGGGGTCTGCGCCACACTCGAACCCTACCATCGGCTCTTACCAGCTGAAATCGTGACTCATCGGACCAGGCCACGGTTTTCCATTCATCTAGGGACCAACCGATATGCTCACGTGCCCACGAGAGTCGCTGCAAGCGATGTCGTTCTGTCAGTAAAGGCACTCGAGTCGGTCTTCTGCTGGAATAGCCCAAGAAATCCAAATTTCTCCGCACAGTTCTAGCAGACACGTCCATTGTACGTCCCACATTGATTTCTACGGTGATTTGACGCAGTGTTGCTTGTCTGTTAGAATTTACGACTCCTTGCAGACGTCGCCGGTCTCGATCTTTAAGTGCAGGCGGTCGACCACTGCGCTGTCCATGGTGGGATGTTATGCCTGAAATTTCATACTCTCGGCACACTCTTGACACAGTGGATCTGGGAATGTTGAATTCTCTAACGATTTCCGAAATGGCATGACCCATGCGTCTAGCTCCAACTAACATTCCGCGTTCAAAGTCTGTTAATTCACGTCGTGCGGTCATCATCACGTTAAAACCTCTTCACATGAATAACTTGAACAGAAATGAAAGCTCTGTAAAAGCACTGCGCATTTATACCTGTTCTATGCGATGCTACTGCCATCTGAAAATTTGCATATTGCTATCCCATGACTTTTGTCACTTCAGTGTATATAACCACTCTAAGATTTAATAGATAAGAACAACGTAGAACGTGACGCGTTCAATATATTACGATTAATTTCCATGACGAAAAATTTCGTCATGCCCATTGCTGTAGGCTTTTATGTATGACGAAATATTTCGTTTTCGTCATACATAAAACAGTTAACAGGTTAATAAAAACAAGTATTTTCAGACGATTTTGTTGCAGTTGTTTAGTAGTTGCTTCTATTGAGCAAGTTGGAGCAAGGTCCGATGATTCATGACATTTTACCATTTTCTGGTTGTAAGTTTACATAGGCATATTGGAAGCTTAAAGTATTATTTTTTATGTACGATATTTACAAATTTAAGAACTTAACGTGAGAATTATGAATAAATTCTAAATCAGCAAAATTCTTAGAGGAGAAATAACATTGAACTGTCAGTATACTGACAAAAATTATCAAGCACAAAATACCAGTTTTGAGACATTGTTAATTCAAACTTTCACATTGCTGTTAAAATTAGTAAATGTCATTTTACTCACTTCTTAACTTTTACAATATATTTCTCGATGTCGATTTCGCATTGTATAATTGGGTTAACTTAAACCTAAAAAAATCAAACCTGTAGTTAGTCATCACTTGACCGATAGACACTTTTAGTTTTCTCCACTCTTTATCATTATAGTTGTCACTTCATCCATGATTTTGGGGCCTCGGTGGCCTAGAGGAAGAGTGTTCTTCACGTAAGCAAGAGGTTGCGGGAGCGGGTGCGAGTCCCGCCTTGCCCATGGATGTTATTTCAACCTCTCTGTACCGTAAATCTGTTCTGTGCTTGTCAGGTGCAAGGCACATAGTACGCAGTCCTCATGTATGTCAAAGCTCATGGCTTCTGTATTTATTAAAAAAAAAGAACATGATTTTTTATTTAAATTAAAACATTGGCATACGAGAACTAACTGCAACGTTATACGTATGATGATATAAATGTATACATAAAATGGAATAATTAAAGTGTTAATATGATTTTTGTATCCGTTGGCGATATGGAATACCATGCTAGAGCTTGGGATTGTTTTTACATCACAAACTAAATGCGACGAAATAAAAATAACTTGTTAAAAACAATGAAATAATAATTATGTCTGGTCGGTTGGGCTTCGAAAGAATGGTCGCTTGAAAATTTTATTTAATTTTCCAAAGTAAAACTTGAATCTCCAGTGATTATTTTTTGGTGTAGTTTATATCGTGAAATAACTAGTTATAAATTCTTATTTCACTAAATCTTTTCTTGTGATGTGAAAGCCGATGAAATTATTTCTGGCTATTGAGCAAATTTTGCTGTTTAATTTCAGATGTGTATGAATAAAGATATCAATCATTATACATTAATAGCATTTTTTCATTTGGCAAAAAAGTTGGTTTTGTCAAAAAATCCTAAAAACCTTATGAAAGTCTTTTGAAAAACGCACAACCATACAAATAAAAGAAACCTGTTCTTTTAAATTTGAAATATTTTATTAAGTGTTTTGTGCAGAGAGAGATTGATACTAACAATAGAATAAAGAACATCTAGATACGGACAGTATAATGAGAGAGTAGAAAGAATGATTACACTTCAGTAGCAAAGAATAAATGCAATTTTTAAGCAATGCGTAGCATAGGATAAACCTCAACCAACAGAAAAATGTCTGGGAAACATGTAAACGAAAAATACACCTGAAATTAGTTATTTATTTCACTTGATTACTTGTTTCTCGTTGAGTATTTTTAGTTTTCTACTAAGCAACGTTTTCCTATTAAATTCTGCATTACATGAGAGGTGTTTTATTATATACTGGTCTTCGTTTGTTTCTGGATGAAAGGTTGTAAATATTTAGCGGATCATTTCTAGAGAAAATAAATATCTTGGGCATATTGCTAATCAATTTAGTAGATTGAAAATCAAATTAGAACTGAATTAATACGTTACGTAAGAACATGCTGAAAGTATACTTGTAGCTCTTAAAAATTTGCTTGTTATTATAGTTTTTTTTAAGGATAGTGTTCTTGTAAAGGAATAAATTGACCGATTGTACTGTCTAATCTTTTATCGTAAAACCTTCCTCGCTTTTGCGCATGCCTGAGGTCTCTTTGGATTTCCTCAAAATAGGGGAGAAATGCAAAGTAACATTCAACAGGAAGTAAGAAGCGAAAGCACCGGCAAGTGCGTCTCCTTATCCTATCACCCCTTTTTCAAATGGAAGCGATCGTGACTGCCAGGCGCGCAATACGTAGGCAGACAGTAATCTGTGCTATTTATGTTTTGTGTTGCTTGAAAATTGAGATTTTATTCCTTATTTCTATAATAATTAACTTCTAAATTACAATTTGAATGGATATTTTCCTGGAATTTAAAGTCTAAGGTACCATGCTTGATGGAACATTTAGATGAAATATGGGCAGTCTGCGTATTGACATTTGCATGTGACTTAAATATGACTTTAACGCATGCATGTGAAATTTTTTCAATGGTAAACTCGCTCCTTTTCATTTGTAATGATTTGCATTTGTATTTTCGCCTTTAAAGTCACTTTTACAGTGCAAAAAATCACTTAAAAAGCTCATTTTCACGAAAAAACTAAGTCATGAGAGCATTGTCTGCTTTTGAAATTTTGCCTTGTAAGTTATATAGTTCAGTTAAATACCTTCCACTAAGCATTTACAGAAGCATCAAATACGTTCTTAAATAACGAAAAAGAAACATTTGCTAAATTTCTTTAAAGACTATTTATCTTGCTATTAATTTGTAAATTTTTATTTATTTATTTTGAATTCAGAGAAGAATTGGAAGATTAGCAATGTCTAGTATATGTATCGTTCATTGTAAAAGAGCTGAAGCCCCATATTTTTAAAATGCATATTTGTTTATTAAATTGTATCACATTCAGTTATTTATTTTAGCATAAAAGGGAAGTAAAGACCTTTTCCAAATTTAAGTATATAATAACAAATAGTAGCTGAACACAAGAATTTTTTTCCTAAGGAGAAATTGCTAAGGGCTTTATATAATGAGGCATAGTCAAATCTTTTACGAGGAAATATACCATTTTTAGAATGAACAGCACATATATTTGCCACTTATGTACCTGTTCTATTTATTTCAAAAACTTTTTATTTCTACATGAGAAACATGCTTATGAAATGTGCGATTCTAAATTACAGAAGAGAATATCTGGTAATTAGAAAATAAGATAAAGATATCATTCTTAAATGATTCATTACTTCCACGATTATCCGGATACGCTATGATGAGCAACAAGCAAGTTTGAAGCCCATGGTCTTTAAACGTGTTTGATTGTTTACAATAAGCTACTTGAAGTATGTTTTCACTTAACTCTACTTTCGTGGAGATAAGTCAATCCTTTCTCATGCACTAAAAGCATGTATTTTTTTTGCCGTTGCGATCATATTGTGTTATTTTGAATAGGTGATTTTAATCAATGAAGATATGTTCAATTTGCTTTCTTTATAGCAACTTTTATTTTATTTTTACTTTGTAGAAGTTGTTAATATGTTTAAGCCAAGTCTTCACGTTGATTTTTACTTCACGGTATTTGCGTAAATTATATACACCCCATTTCATGTACCGTAAACGGGGTGTATAGAAACAGCGGGGTGATTCGGAACAAAACTTCCTGTTTATACAAAGAAATTCTTCATAAATATACCTTTGAGTATTTTTGGCAGTTAAATTTTGTTTAGAAAGGTAATATTATAAGAAGTAGGAAAAACATAATTTGTCATTCTGGCATCACTATTGGCTTCTGTGTAAGGCTGCAAGTGAGACGCTAAAACACATCAAGTTTTCATCGTCTGCAAAACTTTGTATGTAAGTATGGACTCCTAGTATAGTAGGTTTCAATTATGCATATATCTGAGTAATAGAGTACCACATTAGAATAGTAAACTTATTTTAATTGTGCCATAAAAATGAAAAATTCTTCATAATGTCATAGAATAAGGATTTGCGAGGTGAATTGGAACACTTTGTTCTGTTGTTCAAATTCAAACTCATTTAAAGGAAACTGTTTGAAAAATCAAGATTCTAACCTCAATTCTTCTAGTCAAGCCAAGGACAAGGATTTATTATTGTTTACGTCTTCTCGTGAGCAACTAGATCTTAGAATAACATAAAGTTAAAAAGATTTTTGCTTCAATTTATGTTAAATCTTTGTATTTCAATTTAAAAGCATTTCTTAAAATTAATTTTTCATAAGTTCAAAATTATTTTGAATTTTGACAAATTATAAACGTCTACTAGTGTAGAAAATAAACTTTTGTTTGACAGTAACTGTCTGTTCTCATTCTCCCCCATCAATAGTACTCATATTTATGAGACCTATTACAGGTTTAATTGAAAAAAAAATGATTGACCCCTATCAGTGGGGTGATTCGGAAGACCCTCTCAATTCCTATATATAAAAATAATAACTGTTCAAAATGTTTTGTCTTTGCTTGGAATATCAAAAGCAAAGCAAGACCAAAGTTTTCACCCAAAAAGTCAAATAAAAGTTTTAATTTTAAACTACTTTTTTACAATCAAAGCTGAAAAGTGTTCCGATTCACCCCATTTTACGGTAGTTTTTTTTGTAGTCACCAAAAAATGTCACTAAATAAAATGTAAAACATGCCTTTTAGAGATGTAAAGTTTGAGCGAGAAAAAGAGTAAACAAATATGTTTCATAAACTGATTAGAAAGTTGTAGAACTTTCCTTCTAAAATTACGCAACACAATCATCAGTGTCAAACCACTTTATCACAGACAAAGCAGGAATAAATGGAAACACCTGTAACCAATGCATCTTCTAGTACTGTTGATTCAAGTCGGAATTTCAGACTGGTCATACTAGTGGAAAAAATGTCCTTGAATTTATGAATCAATGGCCTTAAGTTCATTAAAATAATGGCCAGGAAAACTGGAATCTTCCGGCGAAGTTAGGAAACAGATTTTCATGACGATTCATAAGCCTTGTATGAAGAAAGGTAGTACAGTCGATCCCGCTTATTAGAATATCGGTTAAAAGAATATCCCGCTTAATGCAATACATTTTTAATGCACCGAATCGGTGTAATGCATTTTTTTGATCCCGGATAATGGAATATCCCGCTTATTAGAATAACTTTTCATGACAAAATGGCTATTTCATTAAGCGAGCTCGACTGTAATTGAACAGTTTTGGTTAAAAAACAATCAAGCGATAAGCTTTAAAAGATCGAAAAGGCATTTTTATCCTTACTTTAAAGTTTTCATTTAAGGATAACATTATTTTAAACTGAAATGTGTACATATTTCGATACATTTTTTTTCAGTAAAGATTGAATAATTTAATGTGATTATGAGAATGTTTTCTAAAAATTGGAAATTTTCTCGTTATAATGGTTTTTGATATAAACGATTAAATAGTTAACTAAAGCTTAAGTAGTGCTATTTCTCTCTGGATTAAAAAAGAAGAGAAATGAATAGTGCGTTGAATTTTATTTCATGATTTTGGTAATTCATAACTGTTACAATAATGTTTGGTTAATTGATATAGTTAGGAATTATTTGGTAATTTATGACTAGTTCATTGCGAATTACTGCCACTGCTAAAATATTTTATTAAGTCTCTGCATTGTAGCTCAAAAAATTTACAATTAATGTAAGTTATAACAATCGTGAAATAATCCATCAATTTAACAATTTCGGTCATCACAGTCCTGTTGTATGGAATCGATTTTCTGTGTCAATCTTATTAATTTCGTGAAAATAAAAGATAAATATGTAGGGGAATGTGGCTCAAAATGAAATAACGGGGCAAAGTGAAATGGTTAAATACTTTCACAGTTTGCAGAGCCACCTATCAAGCACTATTTTAACTAAGTTCCTAGGCAAAAAGTCGATTCCTGTCAAAAAATAAATGGCTTGAAAGATCAGCGAAGAAAATGATGTAAGTAATTTTTTAAATTTGATGCCTTTATTGTGATCGTCGTGGTTTTCAAAAATAGCTCTTGTTCTCTTGTTGTTATAAAATGAAAATTTTTCTGTAATTTTCCTTTTAACTATTTATTCAGATCTACTGATATCCAGTGCAGTCCTTATTTAGTTTACATTAGACATGCCTTGATTTTAAATGTTATATGTAATTTGTCAAGTGCACGCGGGGCAAAATGGATGGGGCAAAGTGAATTAGTTAATTTCATTTGCTTCTACATTCATTTACTAAATCACGTACGTCTTTCTTCCCTTATTAATTTATTCACATTCTTTTACTTATTAACTTATTTATTCATTTTTTCACTTATTTTGTTATTCATTCTCTATTTTATTCACCCAATTATTTTTCTCATACATATTTATTCATTCCTTTATTTATTTATTTGTTTATTTGTACATTAATAATTTATTTATTCGTTTATTTACGCATTCATTTGACAAAAATTAGTGTAACTCATCAAATAGAAAGTGTTTCAATAGAAAACTTTTGTATTTTTCACTTTGCCCCATGGTTTTTTGAGGTGAAAAATGTCTACCTTTTTTTTTTAGAAAAACCAAAATAACTGCCATGAATGAAAAATAATACTTCAACCATAAGTGTATTACAAAATAAATGACTCCTTCTTTAGGTACACTAGGGTGATTCAAAAAATTTTTTTTTTGAATTTCCCTGGTCTTACCCGCAGTTTTTTTACACTATTCATGAATGTGATGTATGTAAAATTTTAGCTCAATTGAATAATATGTAGAGGTCGCTCAACGCGATCGAATTCTGTTGAAAATTAGCAATTTCGAGAGTTGGAGTATATAGCTTCATTACCCGAAATAATATTATTCTTCATATAAAATGGAATAACTTAAAGCGTTAGTTTACTCTACTAAGTAATTAGTCAATAAAATAATAGCTCAAAGTGAGTTGTAACGATTACCCCCCTCCCCCCCGCTCCAAAGCTGCATTATCTCTTATCTGAAGTTTGGGTAGAAAATGCAGCTGCAAGCTCGGGCTGTGGTTTCTGTTTTCTTTTCGGTTGTTTGAGGTGTATGAGTTTATTTGGCTAAAGCACCTAGCATCCACTCTAGACAGGGCCCAGTATAAGTGACAGAAAGCCACTTTGATAGTAGCTGCTACAGTACAAAGTATGGGTCAAAATGGGGAGGATTTGACAACGTCCATAAAACGGTAAGGGCAAACTATTCGCTCTGAATTGGCCGTTAACTTACAAAAGTCGTTTAAATCTAGGACTTCCTTTGATAGTTCACTGGAACGAAACACTTATGCAAAATATATTGGGAAAATGAAGGATGATCGGCGGGTTTCATACCAGTATTAGTTATCAGGACCACAAGCATTGATGATTTACTTCTGGGTTCTAGTAAGTTAGTCAGGCATTGGAATTGCTACAGAAAATGCTGCTATACGATAACCAGTTAGATTAAATGGGAACTTACTGAGCTCGTACGTGGTATGTGTTTCAATACGACATGCATTGCCGGTACTAAAGTTGGAGCATGTTTGAACTTGGAAAAAAAAAACTAGGGAAGCAACTTTTATATTGTGCTTTCCGACTTATATTTTAGACATTGTGTTTTGTGTGGTATTACAACCGAAATCTATTCTACTCTTGGTCTCTCGGTATTTTAACCGATAAACCAAGAAATAGGTAGAATTGGGGTATTTGATTGCGTGCAATGTCAGATGCGATGTTCACGCAATTGCGTGGAACCATCCACTGCCGTTGGATCTACAATACTGCTTTTTAAGCGGTTTTAGCAATCATAGTCCAGAATAAAACATTCTAATTTTAAACCTGGAGTGAGGAACGATGAGGTTGAGGAGTTGGTAGCACATTCAGAGCTACGTGCAACTAGTAATGGAAGTTGCGAAAAGTTAACTTCTGATGACCCATGTAAAAGAAGTGTCCAAGGAAGATACTAGAGCTTAGTGCGATTTTCTTGAGCAGAGCACCTTGTCTTTGTGTATGTTTTCGTGTCCCAAAAGTGGTTCCTCGTGTTATATCTGTGTTAAAGATTCTTTATGGCTTCAAGTTATGGATATTTCCCAACCAGTTCAAACTTGCAGCTGGACAAACAAAAGGTATTCGTAACATATGAATGTGATTTCTTTCACATTCTTATCGTTAATGGGAAAGAATAAGAGCTGGGTTCCCAGCAACCCTTTTTGTGCAAGCACTAAGAAATGATTTGGAATATTTTTAGCGTCCTTATTCATGTAAAGAAGAAACTCAAAATATATCAGCTGTTTGATCCTGAGCATTGGAATCTTTAAAATAGCTACCAATAAGGCTTTATTCTACCAAAGAAACTGAGGATTGTAAACGACAATACGAAGCGTGGCATGGCCCTTATTGAAGCATTTGTTAAGACTATCACTAACGACGAAAAACAAAGACAGTGTCTTCTTCAAGTGGTACAGGAACACAGTAAAGGTTTCAAAGTTGCAAAAAAAGTAACCTTAAAAAGTATTGCAAGAATTAATGAGCGAATTACTATAAATTTAGTGTATTTAAATTTGTTTTTTATCTTTTTTCCGTATTTGATTAGTTTTCACACTTTTCTGCATTTCATTGGTTTTTCAGATATATAGTTCATTTTGTGATTGCACGTTTTTTTTCTTCGGAGATATAAAAAAAGCAATAAAGTAACTTTATTATGATTATTATTTACGTTCGCATTTGTGCCACTATCACAAAATTTGAAGTACTCCTAAATGTAAATATAGTTTATTAAAATTTTGGGCGAATAATTCAGTGTATATAAAGGGCCTAAATAAGACGGTAAGACGAATAAAAATACAAAGGCTGCTTTTTTCTATAGATATCATGAACGATCACGTTTTTGTCAATATCACGAAATTTCAAGGCGTTTGAGCGACCTCTAAATATTAATATATTTTGTCAAAAATTTTCACAAATAATCAGTGTATATAGTGGCACAAAATAAGAGGGTAAGACGCACAAAAATATAAAGGCTACTTTTTTCTATAGATATCATTTACGATCACGTTTTTGTCAATATCACGAAATTTCAAGGCGTTTGAGCGACCTCTAAATATTAATGTATTTTGCCAAAATTTTTCACAAATAATCAGTGTATATAGTGGCACAAAATAAGAGGGTAAGACGCACAAAAATACAAAGGCTACTTTTTTCTATAGATATCATTTACGATCACGTTTTTGTCAATATCACGAAATTTCAAGGCGTTTGAGCGACCTCTAAATATTAATATATTTTGCCAAAATTTTGCACAAATAATCAGTGTATATAGTGGCACAAAATAAGAGGGTAAGACGCACAAAAATACAAAGTTTATTTTTTTCCATACATTTCTGAATCACGCTAAGTTACACTGATTTTCAGAAGAAATTTAGAATTTGCTCATTTTGAAACAGGTATGTTATCTTGACTATTAGGGTGGAGCGAAAAAAATGAATTTTTGATTTTCGTAAACCGGTAAATTTCATTTACTGTGAATGAGGATAAGTAACAATTCTGTAAAATATTTCACTTTTGCGACGTAATCTTTAGTCTGCGCATTTGGCCTAAAGTTTTGAAATTTTTGATTTTTTTTTAGATTTTTCAATTTTTTTTTAAATATTGCAAATGATAAAACTAGTGACGGGTGGTTATTAAATGGAAGAAAAAGGTTTGAAATACACAAGGAATTTTTTAAAACCATTTCAGATTATGATTTCAGTTCGTGCATTACGCTCAAAGTTCATCAAATTTCCCAAAATTTCTGATATTTTCAACATTTTTTAACTCAGTATTTCCTCTCAATATTCGCTTGAAGTGTCTCCAAACCTATTTTTTATTCATTTTGTTATTACTTTGAACCCAGCAACTCTTCGCTAGCTCGTGTGGAACTGCCCAGGACTCACCACGAGGAGGTGACCGCACTTCTAGTCCTACACGTGAACCCTTCCTTCCAACCAAGGCGAGCACGCATTTACATTTCTTAGATACGTCTTTCACAGTTAAATTGTTCCTTTGTGTCGTAAATTGATCAAATGTTTGTGTCAGATATCCCGGTTTTCACTAAACGTTTTCTTTTCCTGTGATTATATACCAATTTTGAAGAGCTTGTGATCTATTTGATAGCTCTTTCGACTGATTGAGTCTTGAATGGCAGTTTAAAAAGAGCGCATTCAGAAATTATCTTTGAATTCTCAGCTTCCATAATCTTTGTAAATATTGTGTTGAATTACCCGTAAAAGGTGGCTTTGTAATTTCCACATCATGACAAAAAATCATATCGATATATACTGACTAATTAATTTATGTATGTAATGTATAAAAATAGATTTTTATCTATTTTTGGGATCTGAAGCATTCTCACTTGTTTGCTTGTTTGTTTTCTAGTCTTTTAAAACAAGTTTCTTTATATGCTTTCTCTTATGAACTAACTAGATTATTTTCCGGCTTTGCCCGGGTGCTTATTAATACAACATAGCTCTAAAAAATATTTGAATGTATTCTATCCAAATGGGAATATGAAAATTTATTTCATGCTAAAATGAAATAGTGCTGAGTCTTAAATTGATAATTCATTGTTAATCGTAATCTTTGTTGGAAACTACTCCTATTTAAATGTGTTACATTTTATCAATTTGTATGCTTAAAGTCTTATCTTTTTTACTCTATCTATTCATAATTGAAAGAAAATGGTAATTTTGAGACAAAAGATTTGAATTTTGAGCTTTTTGGATTTTTTTTAAATTTCAAAACCCCCGCCTATGTGAATTCTAATGCATCAAGGAACCTCTGTGCCAAGTTTGTTGAAAATCCGACGAGAACTATGAACTTGTATAAGGAACAAACATACATACATCCATTTATGTATATATATAGATAGATATCGATAACAGCATATGTCTTGGGTGCAGAGTATACATTGTTTTGAATAGATGTGAATACAATTTTCTGCTTTTTCCCGGATAGATAATCTTTATAATCTCACACAAATTCATAGCTAAATTAGTACCGTTTGCACTTCATCCTAAAAGCGACACTTTTACCGCGAACGTTATGAACTCTTTTAAAAATTATAGTCTAAAGATTATGTTAACTGTAGTCACCATCTGGCTTGGGAAAGCTTTTTGGACTTCTGTTTCATATTTTTTTGGATATCTTTCCAGTCAAAATTACCTTGATGCTCATCTCATGAAGTTACTGTTGCTCAGTACTTGAATCATTTTTATTGTAAAAATCAATCTGATCAATGACAAATTCTATAGGTTCATATTGAACTGATTTGAAAGCATAACATGTTGTTTAGCTTCGTCCAACAGGCCCAAAAATCACTTTGGTCCACTGGTAGGTCCATCTAGCTTTTGCAAAAAATGCAGCAAATTAAGTTCATTCAAATGTAATTGGCAAATGTCCCATTACAGAGGTCTATCAAGTTTTTCTTCCAGTTTCCGTATTACACCTTTATATTATCCTGTCTAGTGCATCCATCAAAACCAACGCAAACAATATCCTACTCAAAGAAACAATTTATTGTTCCTGACTTGTCTAAGAAATGTAAATGTGTGCTCTCATTGGTTGGAAGCAAGGGGAGCTCGGGTGGCACCCAAAGTGCGGCCACTTCCTCGTGGTGAGCCCTGGGTAATTTCAATGAGCAGGCAAAGAGTTGAGTAGTTCAGAAAAACAACAAATTGATTAAGTAAATGTTTCGAAGGCACTTTAAGTAAATATTGAGAGGAAATATTGAATTATAAAGTTTCTGCTCAATATTGAAAATATCGGAAATTTCTGAAAATTTGATGAATTTTGGGCCTAATGCGCAGACTGAAATCATAATCTAAAATGGTTTTAAAAAATTTCTTGTATATTTCAAACCTTTTTCTTCCATTTAATAACCACCCGTCACTAGTTTTATCATTTGCAATATTTTTTTAAAAAAATTGAAAAATCTAAAAAAAAAAAAAAATCAAAAATTTCAAAACTTTAGGCCAAATGCGCAGACTAAAGATTACGTCGCAAAAGTGAAATATTGCACAGAATTGATACTTATCCTCATTCACAGTAAATGAAAGGTACCCGTTGACGAAAATCAAAAATTCATTTTTTTCGCTCCACCCTATTGACTATTTCACTTGATCCCACATTCCCCAACTTAGTGCTGCAAAACTAGATTAAAAATGTTTGAAAAGCAAATAGAAATAAATCTGAATTCACAGTACTTATATAGTAAAAAGGAGGCTTGTTTTGATTTTAAACGTTCAATCAAATATGTCTGGAGCAAGCTGGGCTAAGAGAAACAGCTCATTCTGTTTATTTATTCATTCCTTTATAACATAACTTTTATATTTATTTACTAATTCATTCATTTACATTCCTTCGTTTAATAATCCGCTTATTTATTTATTCATTTGTTAATGTCCTTGCTTTTTTACTATCTTGTGCACTCATTTATTTCTAATACATTAATTTACTAATTAATTTATTTTTTCGTTTACCATTTCTTCATTTATTCATTAATTCCTATATTTATCTTAATATATAAAATTTACGTGTCCCTGTGTTTGTGGCCAATGGACTCCTCAGCTACTGAACCGATTTTAACCAAATTTTACACGCAGTTTCAGTTTGGTCCAACTTAAATGATAGGATAGTTTTTATCTCAGTTTAGGACCGCAATATATTTTTTATTGCAAATTATCGATTTAGCTACCAGATTTTCTGTATTCTTGCTAAAATTCTTTAAACATACCCGGAATGCCACCACATAATCTGCGGTTTACCCATAGCTCTTCTGCGTAATTTAAATCCACCGAGGTTATGCAATGGTACGCGCGTTTAGTTATCAAAAAAAAAATCACCGGGAACATTATTGAGGCAATCATTTTGACCGGCAAGTTTAAAGATGAAGTAGTTCTTTCGCCATGTCCATTAATAAGTCCCAAGGACAAACAATGTCAATTTGCGGTTTAGATTTAGAAAATCCATGTTATTTTTCCATAAGCAACTATAGTTTGCTAACTATATTTCTTTCCATAGATACCTTTTTTTTCATAGTTTATATTTTTTTCATAGCTGGGAAAAATACTTTTATGATGTCCAAAAAGTATCCATTCAAAACAAAATAAATATCTATCTGAAATATTGTGGTTTTTCTTGTTTCTATATGTATTTAGTGATTTTCACTTTTTGTTCAGATTTTAAAGCATTACTAGCTCCGTGGCCCGGCGTTGCACGGCTTTAAAGTAGAGAGGAAGGTTTAAACAAACTACTCGCCGCCAAGGCGACTCGCTTTTATAATAATGAGGAAAGTTTCAGCAAATTACTCACCACCAAGGTGACTCGCCTTTAAAATAGCGAGGAAAGTTTCAATAAACTACTCACCGCCAAGGCGGCTCGCCTTTAAAGTAGGAAGGAAAGTTTTAGCAAGGACAGTTTTTAACAAACTACTCCTCGCTAAAGCGGCTCGCTAGAATTCTTTCCTGCATCAAAACGTCAATCGAATTATTTGCACGGGCTACCTCAGAAAAAAAGCAATGTCAAGTAGCGACATGACTTAACACATCTCCTAAATGAGAACATAAAATTCCCTTTTC